>JASSKH010000021.1:5237510-5534214 GCA_031763025.1 Macrocystis pyrifera | reverse complement strand
GTGATGAGCCTCTTTCAAGTCACGGTCGCTCTCCGGTAGGCACGAACCGGCCGAAGTTCTAAACGCAGCGTGTTGAAATAGCGACGTTATTTTTTCTTTTCCGATAAAACCTGTAGAGATTAGAGTCACTGGAAACCCGGGAACTAGGAGACTCTCGGGTACCAGCGTAGCCTTGAGCGTGAATGCGTCGCCTCTTCCGGCTAACAGGAATCTTCAGCCAAAGTGGAGTTGCCAACTTGAACGAGCGCGCTGAGAACGTCATGGATCGGCTCGGAGTTCCCATGGTTTAAGGCTTTGATATTACGGGCGGTCAGTCATGGGCCACTCCACCTAGAGATGGACGGTGAGCTATCATCATTTTTTTATCATCCACTACACATGTGCGCACTCTCTTATTTCTGAATCTTAAGATTTTGTCCTCTTTTACGGGATGTTTATCATGTATAAGCCCACATATAACCCGTGCCAATAGTACGCGCAACCGAAGTATCGCCAGTATCACGCACAACTCGCAAGGCTGAGTCTCGACTGAGTCCTCGATGCCACAGCTGATGTTTTTTAGTTTTACGGTACATGCACAATGCTCACGGGAAGCTACGGTAAAGCTGCTAACATATACTGTCGTAGTTTTGCAAGACCCCTCCACTTTTGCATAGCCCCAAGTGGACCCCATTACCCGGAAGCTGACTTTTGAAGATGCCATAGCCTGAAACGGCTTGATGCGAGTCGACCAGGGAAGAAAACGCCGAACTATTCGCGCAATAAATAATACAAGGCACGAGCCGCAATGGGGGGGGGGGGGGGGGGAAAGAATCACCTACTTTGTGACCCCCGGGTCTGAGTTACCATATACGCGGGACGGAGAGAGAAAGAGCATGGCGAATATAAGAACAGGGATGTATTGGAAGGCATACCCGTATATAGAAACCTGATGCGTACGAACCGCAAAATGGTATTCCAACGATAAGGAGTTGAGGTTCCGGTTGAGGAGCCTCGTCAGTCTCTGTAATTTTGGTAGTAAAGTATTACTTACCCCCCCATCATGTGGAGACGTACGATATCACGTCATTGTACGTATACATCCGTTTCCCAATGATGTCGTCTCCACCGTAAATGAAGCCAAGCACCTATTCTTTTCAGCCCTTGAACTTCATTTTTATGATTCAAACTTGGGAAAAATTAAAAACAAACTGACGCGAGAACAAGCCTGCTTGGTGCATTTTCCTGCATGTGACCGTAGCATGTTGCATAGTTCTATAAGGTAGTTGGTATGCAGACCTCCGGCAAATCTCAGACGGTTTCAAGTTCCAAATCTGTCCCGAGACGTTTACCCCATTTGATATGTACTCTCAGCGAGGCTAATCCGTTCTACTCAGGCCGCTGAACCGTTGACAGCCTACGATGCTCTGGGTTAGGCGCGAGTACCCCGTTGGGGCGGCTGTTGTTCTGCCGGCTCGTTTTTCGGCGCCGGGCTTGAAATCAGGTCACCTGTGCCTGGCAACACCGACATGCCCCCCCCCCCCCCCCGCGTGTAAACCCATTGTGGACCATTGACTGCTCTAAACGGGAAACTTTGTGCCCCCGCCATCCTCGCCCCTGTCCATCGTGCGCCCGGTATCCTTAACGGCAGGCATTATCCCGCTCTGATACCGATGGAGGTAAGCGCGCTATTGTCCGAGATCACCACGGCGCTTCGTCGAGAGCGGCGAGAAGCTGCGCAGCAAGACACTCAATACGACAAGCAGCAGCCATGATATGGGGGGAGGGGGGGGCAGGGGGGCAGGGGGAACACATTTTTGCCAATATCCATGGTTTTTAGCGCCAACGGAGGTCCTCAGCGGGGGAATTTCCCGACGATAACTGGTGCACATCCCGTGTTGTCTTGGCAAACAAACGGATATATATATATATATTTTGTTTTTCAGTATATCTTTCTATGCGATTCCTAGTCGTCGGAGAGCTAGGAATCGCTTTACGCGTCTGACAAGTTGATCGATTTCGCCATCACGATTTACGGCAGTAGATCTTTCCGCGCTGTTTGTGATACTGCCATGGTTGATAATCGTCCGTGGACTATGATACGGAGGCGGAGACGGGGCGGCGAAGGCCGCCGGGGATGGAGTTGGCAGGGAGTGTACGGACATATCTTGTTCTCGAGAGGGTTTTGTTTTGTCTTCTGTCGTACCACAGTATTGGCAGGCAATGCACCGATAGATCTGATGTTTGTGATTTCGAGTACACTCGATGTGGTCGAGGACGTACAGTAGAGTTCGCGGGCTCTGTCACTCGTTCAACGTATGTTATACGGCACAGCGTATAGTCGAACACCGATTGGTATTGGCAGCGACGTATGTGTGACGTATTCAACAAGATAGACCTTTTCGTTTGTTTTGAGCGAATACCTGTTTCTCGTATTAACGTTTCAGGGACCCCATTGTTCGTAGTCGTTGTTGAAACATTTAGTACGGCCAGGCGTTTCCCGAGCAGCAACTGGGGTTTTCATGGGGTTTTTTGTGTGCCGGGTGTTTTCAAGGAGACTGTCGAAAGCAAGCAGCAAGACAGCAGGATAGTGCCCCAAACACACGCACCCAGCATCGGCCGAAACAGAAAAGAAGAGAGGTCGACAGCGGAGCGGGGCTGAAAGCCAAGCCGGGGTTGTTGTCTGCGGTGGTGATGGTGGTCGGGGCGGTGGTGGTGGTGGTCGTGCGTGATATGTTCGTATTTGGTATATGTTTTTGTTTTTCACTTTATTCAGGAGCAGCAGCAGGGTGACGGACCGAAGCAGTCGATAGCGCCAGCGAGCTCAAGCCAAAACAGGAGAGGAGGGGGTAAGACTGTGGAGCGGAGCTGGATGCGAAGCCTGGTTGTGATGGTGGTTGGTTGTTAATGGTGGCTTGATGGTCGTCGTGGTGCCACTTACTCGTATGGTACATTTTTTTCCTGGTTCCTGATTTGGATTTTTATGTTTTGCTTCCCCGTATATATATATCGATACGACAACGTACTGTCCTTAAGTAACCGTACAGTAGTCGTATGTATTAACCTCTTGATGGTGTCAACGAGATACCAACCTACGAGAACGGTGATTGGTTATTCACTGCTGCCCACCATCCTCGAAGCACCAACGCACACGAGTTACAGACCCACCATGAACCCAGCTTGGACCCACCAAACGTCACCATGGACCTACCATACACAAAGATCATGAGTCGTGAACCCACCATCAACAGGCTTACGAAGACCCTATAGGTCCACAATGGTCCCACTGTGGACCCATCACACGAAAGCATCACGTTCTTGCGATCCCTCAGAGCTTATTTTCGAAACACGCGTTTACCCGTTTTAGGACCGCTGTCCTGTTTTGGGAACAACTTACTTGGAATTTGACTGGTTGGTCCCCAAAACGGACTGCAGCCCTAAAACTCTCCCCCGGACAGCTGAGACACGAACAACGCTACCGCGCGCAATGACGACCACCTAGACCTGTCTGGGGGTTTACCAACGGCATGTGCCTGAGCTTGGTGCAGTAAAGTAGTTCTGTCGGTCATCGCTCCTCGCCCGAGCTGAGGTTGGTGCAGTAAAGTAGTTCTGTCGGTCATCGCTCCTCGCCCGACATACAGACATGTTCGTGTTGCCAATACTCTTGTTGTCTCCGATCAAAATAGAACGTCTGTTCTTCGAGTGAACCGCCTGCGACCAATGGCACGCCCGTTCTTCAAGAATTCGGCAACCTGTGCACGTGTACCCTCGCATTGCAAACAGCATGGACATCGCGCAAACGACGCTAAAGGATATAGCGTAGTTTCGCATCCCCGTTACAGGTTTTATGCTGTGTCGGGAGGGGAGATACTTTGAAGATCTACTGAGGCGTTCTACGGTAGAGGTTCACCCGAAAACTGACTTCAGCAAAAATCAAACTGCATCCCGATGAATAATCCCATGGTCTAAGTATACAAAAATGCTATTTTTCGAATCAAGATTGGCATTCCGACGATTTTGGGTTGTGGAACCCCGTCATTCAGAAAAAAGAAAAATGGCGGAAATATGCTACCTCTATCGCAGAACGCGTCTACTTACAGTACCAACATCTTTACCGAGCAATAAATATACGTCGTAGCAACTGCCACCCTTTCACCTTTGATCGAAACGGGCTGCACGCGGGCGAACATTGCGGGATAAGCGCTGCAAGTATTCTGGCTTGATATCGGTAGAACGCGACTGATCTAAGGAATATCCCTAATACTGCTCCCGTGGACATGTACGTGCTGTCTCAATCAACCTAGACGCACTGGCCATTCGGGATCTCCAAATATTGTGCTCAACAAGTACATGCTAGAACCTCACAACTCCCTTCAACATTGCTACACATGGCGACCGGCCGCAGACTCCAGACTAAGCTGGTTTTCAGTCGGTATTCCCGCTCAATCTACATATTATTCGGTAGATAAACGTACCAGACGCTCTCGGTCGTCTCTATCGTACTTTCCTTGCCAGAGTGAATCGGTGGTCGCATGCCCTTTGCGGTATTACGTACTTCACCCGAGAAACGAGCCAGCGAACCTTGCGTCCTCCACTATCCAATGCATTTCAAATAACATCAAATATGCTCTCTCCAAGTGTTGCACTCAACGTATGAAGAAATAACCTCAAAAGCATGCGTACATGTCCGTGCACACCCCCGACCCCAACCCCAGGCGCCTCCGCTGCCTCGTCTCATCACGCTCCCTACTGTTCTCAGCACACCCAGGTCAACCAGACCCAGAATCACAAGCAGCCCTGAATTATCTACGGTAGATCATGAGGTCTAAGTAGATAATATGTGTCATCCGACGTGTTAACAATTCTAATGCTTATGTACGTACTTGGGGAAAACAATTTTAGTATCGTCGGTTTCATAAAACATTCGGGTAGGACAGCAATAGGTGAGCAGCGTATTCCTGTCGAGGAGCCCCATTGAACAGACAAATATTGATATAGAATTTGTATCGAAGCGAGGTGACTTCTTCCTTTCGTTCCCGAAACCTTGTAAGCTTTACGAATCGGTCGCGAACGTCTTGAGAGTTTTGAAGGATGCCGCGAACCACGCGCTCAACACCGGCCCTCCCAGTAGTCGCTGCTGCTATTGCGTCAGCCTCGGTCCCGGCGTTGCCCGAGGAGGCTCCGCGTCCCAACCCGAATCGGGCGACGACGACCTGGGTAGACCTTCCACACCGCTGGAGCAGCTGCCCTGCTTCACGCAAGGGGCCTTGGGAGCCGGGGCGGTTCTGGACCTCACCCGTGTCTTCCTTGCGACGGGCAGCAGCTGTGCGGTGGGTTCGCGGCATGAGGCTGCGTGCGCGCTCGGTGGGGTGGTATCCAAGGTGCCGTCCCGCCCGGGTTCCGACACATGGCCCCAAGTACTGGAGGCCGCGGAAAGGATTGCCACCTCCAATTGGGCCGGAACCTCTCGAGCGTACCGGGAGGCGGAAGCCACAAGGCTATTGGTTGGGCATGTTATCGACCTGCTCCAGTCGTCGGGAACCCTCCTCGAATCGGAGCATTGTGTTTTGCTTCACGGAGCATACGAGGAAGCCACAGCCCGTCAGCCAGGAGTCGAGGCGGTGGCTGCGGGGTTGGGGGGGCTAGCAGCCCCGTTCGAAACGGTAGCGATCGCCGGTGGGGCGAACGCTGGGGGGAGTGCTTCGGCAGGAGCGAGCTCGTCTGGGGCTGACGGAACTAGTCCGAGTGGGGCCCCGCAGGCTCAGCCGCCGACCAGGGAAGCGAGGAGCAAAGACGATCAGGACCTGATCGGACTTACGACATCCACGCACCCCCCAGAGGTACGAGTGTGTTTGCTGCTTACTCGCGTTCACGAGATTGGGTTGTCTAGCGACGCCGTGCTCGCGGGCCGTAGAACCGACAATAATAGAAAGGGTGCATTACAGTATTACACAGATTGGTGTCGGAGATTGGGTATCGCGTGTCCCGCGATACTAATACTGAATGGTGTTCGTTGTGGCTCCCGCTGGGTTCGCGGAAGACGTCTGGTTTCTGGTGTTCATTCCCCTTCGACTTACGATTGTTTGCGGGCTGTTAGCGCGTACTAGTCAGCAGGCTGCGACCGCGGGTTGGCCGTAGAAGCTCCACGGGATGACGATGAATTCGCTGGCTTCAAGCGGGAACTTCTCGAACCGGCGAGGGCGTCTGCTTGGTTTTTCCGTAAACAGTTTATTTCTGGCGTTTGTTCCGGTCGGCTCTTGATGATAAGGAGTCTATTGCGGCGCACGTAGGTTAGGAAGCGGCGACCGTCACCTTGGTCGTGGAAACTCCGTGGGCCGGCGGGGAGCCCGCTCGACTCACGCTAATACGATGATATTTGTCCTCACGTATGACGGCGCACCTTTTGGGGTTCTCACTTTCGCTTTCGATACTCTAGCGCATGCTAGTCGTGTTTCCATAATTTTTGTATGATTGTACGCAGACACCAACGCAACTCGTTATCCACACTTTCTGTTACGGTATTAACATCCATGTAGATACGCACGGAGTTACATTGCCGGTGTCTTTGCAATCGTCATGTTTTCTCGACGACCAGCCTGGATACACAGCTTCGCTTCGACGCTTGCTTACAAAGATTTCCTTACTTTGTACCGAGGGTGGCAGAATTCTGCCCCTCGTTGAATCGATTACCTTACCAATGCTGGAAAAGATTTACTTACGCCGTACCAAGGGTGGCAGATGCTGCCTCCTTGTCGATCTCATTACTTAAATGACGAATACGCACGCGTTTCGCGAGGCTTCCTTTTGCGCTCGGGTATCCTCAAAAGGGTATCTTCAAACGGGTATCCTCTCCTCCTTTCCTCCACGATGCGCTGTAGGTGGTCACCGACGTTTGGCTCCGATGCCTCGATCGACGCCACGCACACGTGCGGTCTGTTCTTCTACCCACGCCCCCCCTGGACACCGACAAACGCGAGTGGCTGCGCACAGGAGCTCTGCCTGCCTCCGGAGCGTGGCCGTCCGTGACGGACGTCACTCGCGACCTTATGCAGGGTCGGCTACGGCGTATGCAGTGGGATGCTCCGATAAGGAATGCGGGGGGGGGTGGGGACCTATTCGTGCCGGGTTTCGTGCGCCGGCATGTAGGCTTCTGGCACGACATCATCCTCAAAGAACACCCGCTTCGAGAAACGCTTGTGTTGTACGTACGCGACGGAGTGGACCTTCACGATCTTCTCCTATGGGAATACCGGGGTCCGTCGGGCGCCTGCCCGTAGGACGTCGCCCGATTTCCAGGAGCGGTGTGTCACAACCGTATCCCGCCAAGGTTCACCAAATTCGTGGACGATGAGGTACGAGCCCTCGTTGGTCGTGGGTGTGTTGTCAAATGGGCGGACATCCGAGCCCCCGGAGGGCCGCAGCGCCCCCGCTTGGTCATGGCGTTGTCGGTCGAGGAGACGAAACCGCGTCTAATTTTAGATGCGAGGCCGTTAAACAAGCGGTGCAAGAAAGTCCATTTCTCGATGGATACGGCGGCGCGGGTGGCTAGCATCGCTTCGAAGGATTGTTTCATGACTTCGTTGGATGATGCTTCCGCCTTTCACCACATTCTTCTGCGCCCCTCCGCTGGCCGCTCTTTGGCTTCGCGTACGGTGGCATTGATTACTGCTGGTGTGTCTTGCCTTTCGGATTCAGTTTAAGTCCATGGTGCTACCATACCCTTAGCGAGGCGAAAGCAGCCTACCTTCGCTCCAAAGGGATCCCGGTGTTGGCGTACCTCGACGACTCGTGGTTGAGTAACTGCCTCACCTCTGACGGGCAGACGGCGCGGGAGCAATGGCTTGCTGCGGGCGAGGCTGCACACGTGGCGATGTTGGTGTCGTTCCTGCGTGGTCAGTTCCTGTCGGCCAAGAAGTGCGACTTCCGGCCGACTAGGCTACAGCAGTATCTCGAGATGTTGTGCGACTCTGACGCCACCACCTCTTCCGGGTTTAACAGGATAAGCTAGATACTGCAGCAGCTGCTGCGAGCAGCCCTAGACAAGGGATGTCTGCCCTTCTGTACGCTGCAGCGCATCGCGGGCAAACGCATGAGCATGTCGGTGACTATTCGGCCGGCATCGCTGTGGACGCATGCTATGTTCGCTGTGCTTGCTGAGGTCGAAAAGTCACCTCTGTGCATGGTCGACCTTACGCAAGACTCTAGGGCCGACCTTCTAGGTGAATTTAAGCTGTGGCTTAATTTGTCGGCTACCTCGCAGGAGGGGCCCTGGCAGCGGGCGCGACATTTCGTGGCGGCCTTGACGAAAGGATCGTCAGACACGTCATCTGTCGCATGGGGGGGCGTGGTGAACACGGCCTCGGGCACCTTCCTTCCTCGCGGAGGGGGTGTTCCCGCCAGATTGGTTGTCAACGCATATCAACCAGAAGGAGATGTAAAGCCTCTACCATCTCCTTCGACAATTCTGCAAGCGACACCCGGACGTGTTGCGGCGGGCACAGTAACTCATAGACGTGGACAACCAGTCAGCAGTGGGTGCCTTTAACCGTGGGCGTGCGAAGAACCGCGAGACGCACGTGTTGCTGCTGCAGTTGTTCGAGTTGCAAGTGGTGTACGGATTTATGCTGTCGTTGAAGTGGATCCCGACGGCGGAGAATGCAGTCGCAGATGCCGTTTCGCGGCCGTCACGAGACGCCATCATCCGCATAGCGCCGGCATCGTTTCAAGCGGTCTGGGACGAGATGGGCTCGTTTAACGTCGACCTCATGGCATGCACGGCGTCAGTGCTGCGTTCTTCAGTGACTGGGGAGGCACTGCCCTTTATATCTCAGTACGACTGTGCGGGTTCGGCGGGCACCGACGTGGTCGCGCACGACGTCTCACTCGTTCCGGGTACCAAGGTCCCGGCCTTCGGGTTTTGTTTCCCACCTCCGATCATGGCCGGCCACATCGCGCAACATTTGGCGGAATGCGAGGCTGGCCCGGTTGTCCTTAAGCCGGATGTTAATGCCTATTGGTTCCCTTTGGTGCAGCTAGCCACAGTGCGGTCGATCGAGGTGGTCGCAGTGGCGGCGGAAAGGTGCTCTCAGTGGCCCAGACCAGATGGTGGCCTCAAGAACTGGCGGTACTCTCGCTGGGCTATGATAGCATACGAGTCAGACTTCGGTGCCACAGGGTAACGATTGCCCAAGTTTCGGCAACTTTCGCGCGGGGACGGGCAGCAGCTATCACATGGTAGAGTGCATATATTTCGCGGTTTCGGACGTTTCCGAATGCTCACCGAAGCTTACGGTCGTCCGTTCTTTGGTGTTCTCCTTCAAAATAGATCGGCGCTAGCGGGAGCCACCTTCAGGGTGGGGCACGTATCAGCGGGGCGGCCACGGCCAGGGACTTGGTTCGGTTTGCGTTCTGCTCTACGTGTCAGGAAGAAAACGTTGCACCGTTTAATTTCCGCTGGAAATTCGGCGCTCAGCCGGTTCAATCATTGCCGGCCCCGCGGTATCTGGGGCGGGTGCCTGTCGTTGGGGATGTGGATACGATGCAATCACGCCGACGCCAAGTACTGGCGGCGATGGAAGGGCACCCCGGGCAAGTCCGGAAAAGCAGGGTGGCCGACGAGTTTGACGCGTTTGTGCTCGTTGTACCGGCCGAGTTCCGTGGTTGGCAAACAGCTACCCCGGACGATGTCCTTAATTTCCTCTTCTTCCTAGACACGCAAGGGAAAGGCACCAAGATAGTGCATGAAGCGTCCTGCCCCGGTGTGGACCATGCGGTCGACAACACGTGCCTGACGGGGTATTCGTGTGCTAAACGGTACGCGGCTGAGTCTAGTCGAAAAGGTTTTGTCTCGAAGCTGAGAATGGCGATGAAAGAAAGCGGTAAGGGAGAGGAATGGGACCCTGTCCGCCGTGTAGGATATCCGTGCTCGAGCCCGTTGGTAGGTTCGTACCTTACCTTCGTATCTGAGGAACAGAAACAGGTCCGGGTTCAGGTAAATCAGGCAGCGCCGATGTTGGAACACACACTCATAGATCTGCTAAGCGACATGCAGTCGCGCGCTCAGGTGGCCAGCTCTCTGGCAGAGCGTATTTCTCTGACCCGAGATATCGCCTTGTATTTTTTGGCCTTCTATTCGATGCGTAGGGGTTATGATCTTTCCTTTACCATGGGGTCGCACGCTTTGAAGCTCCCAGCGTCTAAGGGTTTGATTTTCAACTTTCAGTTTGGCAAGACGCTTCGGGCCTCTAGTGAGGCAGCGGTAGTCTTAGCGGACCGGGACTGCCCGGCGATTTGCGCCTTTCGGGCGGTTACGGCGTATATCTCGGCCGCACAGCGGATTGGGTGGGACTTAACCACCGGGCACCTCTTCCCCGTTGCTACGGCAGAAGATGGCCGGGGCCGTCTCGCTCTCTCCGCGGACCGTATGACGGCGAACCTGCAAATCTATCTGCGGATGGCAGACCTGCCGAGCACTTCACGATGCACTCCTTTCGAGTGGGAGGCTCGCTCAGCAAATCCCTGGCCGGGACGGCTGTGGACGAGATCATGAAAATTGGGGGCTGGAAGACAGAGTCAGTTGCGAAAGTATTACATCGGGGCTACCTCGAGCGGACAAGTGCGGGGTAGCAAGAAGAAACGGGTCCAGAGCTACGCGGAAGCTAACGAACGGCCTTTGTCGCCAGAGTTCAGAAAGGACTTTGCGGCGTGTGCGGGAAAGGGCTGAGTTCAGGTTATAGAGGTCTGGGTGAGACAACTCTGCCCCGGACCAGCGGTTAACTATAAAGGCAATATGAAATAACGAAGTATGGGCGGGACCGCAGGCCGGCACAGGAGGCCTCATCCAATCCAATACTTACATTAAACGATCCACGGTAGAGAGACAGAATACTACAGTAAAATGACAATCTAATTTATGGACTCGAATTTGGCACAAATAATGCAACCATGGATGATATCGAAATGTCTCGGAATTTGTATAGAAGCGAGGTCACTTATTCCTTTCGCTCCCGGAACCTCGGGAGTAGAGTTGGCCGCGCCATTTCTTGAGACCATCCCACCCACCCGGCAGTAGCACTAGCTTTCTTGGGCTCGTATACCCAGAACATTTACAGGTATTAACCCCGCGCAGAGTATGTGATTGCCCACCTTACTCAGCGTTGGGGGAAAATACCAGACGAGACCTCCTGCCCGGCGCAGGAGGCCTCATCCAATCCAATGCTTACATTAAATGATCCACGGTAGAGAGACAGAATACTACATTAAAACGGCCGTGGAAGCAGTGTACCTGCTTAAAAAGCAAACCACTCGTGGACTGTGAGCGAGCGCATGCGGTCTAACTATCAATAGCGGTGGTTTGACTCGGCGAGGGCAAAGGCTTGAAACACAAACGTACAGGTTCGAACAAAGTTCAAACCCGGTTGAGACTCGACAGAGGTATAGGTCTGAAAACCAACTCGCACCAACTACAAATGTGATATTCCAGGGTCATATGCAGGCAACCAGTTTGGTTTGTTTCAGCCCAACGTGTACCATCAAGCTTTGAAATGAACAACTGACATATCCAATACCTCGCACCATTCAGGAGACGATACAACTCGGGCACGGACGTTACGTGCAATTGCGCGTTAACTTCACAAGAGGGTAGCAGTTTATGCCCAAATTATCCGCGACGGACAATGCTCCCCAGCTGATATTCTACCTAATATTGTTGGAAATGCCACTCGTAGGTTGGAACAGGTTTCGTTGTATACCTAGGTCATGGGATTGCTCATCGAGCTGCAACTAGGGTTTTCTAAATGCAAGGCTTTCTTTGGGTAAGGTACAGACGCGCGCTATGATACAGACAGCACTTTTCAGGCAAAACTTGTCTGACTGGCGAGAATGTGAAAACCTAGAACTGGGGAACTACAGTAGTAACCAAACTGTCGCGGGAATCTCATCCCATGGTATACAATAATGCTCTTTGCACACTCAGGTCATGGGGGATTGCTAACCTTAGTCTTTGTTCGTGAGTTTTTTTTGTGACCTAGAGAGCTCCCTTGTGGTCAAGCGAGGAGCCTCATAAAGTCTGGGGTTGCACCCCCGCACGCAGCGTGGGGCTACAGATGCTTGCTACGCGGTGGGGGTAGCGCCTGAACTCTCTGAGGGTCCTCGCGTTGACGTTAAGGGAGCTCCATACTTCACCCGAAAACTGGTTTTGAGAAAAGTTAAAACATCAACCTAACAAACAATCCCAATGCCTGTATATACCTCTCTGTCCTGAAATATACGAAACGTTGGGGATAATATCAACATAAATAAGGTGCCAACATTTCTGTGCATAGTGGTATTTATATTGGCACACTCGTACCACGAATGATATTGCAGAAACGCTCAAGGTTTTTCAACGATACAATGTTAAGGAGCTGGGTCAGAAAATTATGCCGCCTTGAAGGTGCGTAGCACGCCTCTACAGAGGCCTTCAAGAGCGAGGAGTCTTCGGGAAACAATTTTGTGCACCTCTACTACAGCATTCGTCGTCCATCGGTGTACATATGTAGTGGGTGAACAAAATAATAGAAAAAAAACGTTGTATCACTCACCGTCCATCTCCGGGCGGAGTGGCCTATCACTGACCGGCGGTGATATACATGCCTTGGACAATGGGAACACCAAGCCGATCCATCACCCCCTCGGCGCGCTCGTTAAAACTTGGCGATCCCACCAATGCTGAAGATTCCAGTCAGCCGGAAAAAGGCAAAGCACGTCACGCTTAACATTCCCTCAGACATGACGCAAACGTAACAAGCGGAATCAGTTGATGGCCAAGGCTCTTTACGGGTCAGGTCAAACCTCGCGGGGGTGGAGGTTTGGTCGGGTCGGGTCGGGCAGGGGTGACTCGATCCGACCCGATCCGCGAGATTTTGATGACTCTCTTGACCCGATCCGGCACGACACGACCCGACCCCAACAGACCCGTGATATTTCGCAGCGTTCCGGACCAGACCCGCGGGATGGGGTCATGATCCGTGAAGGAGCTTGTTGATGGCAGGTAAATATCTGCTGTAGATCACTTGCTGTAGATCCTAACCTGCCGCTGTGAGCTGATGGACACGAGCTTCGTACAGTAGCACAGATCTAACCAACGAACTATTTACGGGGATCATAGTAAATAAGATCAAATATTGATTGAAAAATAGGAAATGTAACAGTTGTGTGTGAAACGTAGGTCTTATTTACTATGGTCCCTCGTAATACCTTCCTCATGCGAATTATACGGTGGGTCCAACCCGGCAACATGGGCTCTAGATCGTGAACAAATTAGGCATATTTCTGAGGTGAATGATTTAGATCATGTGAAGTGGGAATGATCTGTGATCTATCCGTTGTGTGCTAGCGTGAGTTCCTAGCGGGATCTACTGTATCGTTCGATTCCGGTAAGTTTCGCTCTGGAGCTAAACGGCACCCCCCACGCCTCTCAGAACTCTCGTCGCTTGAATTGCTCGTTTGCAGAATAGTTTTTCACCCTGTTCACCCACTTCCCGAGGGGCTTTGTACGTAGCATTTTGTCTTCCGTGTATACCCCTCCGGAAATCTAAAACTCGCGTTTCGTGCGGGTGTTCTACTGAAATTGGGCGGGTGGTGTACTGCTGTACTTGTACTGAAATTGTTTACTTTGCTCTCCAAGCGTCCACATCTCCTCCGGCTCGAGCTCGTTCGGCCAATGCAAATGCGACAGCATTTGATGGTTGGCGTAAGGGGTAGGCAGAGCGTAGCGGTAACCTCACTAAGCCGTGCATTTAGGACAATTTTCCATTTCAACGTAGAAGTGCCGTGTTCCGTCCCGCCGTGCACAAATCGCAGCCTTTTCGGGTTATGTGTTCGCGCAGGCACAACTTGGTGGTGGTCGATTAGCAATGGGATACACAGACACACCAAGCCGTGCCTCGGGGGGGCAAAGGGAACGCCCCTGTGACTAAACATTGTCGTTCAAAAGGTAGCCCGAGAGTAACAACTCATGTGGGAGGAGCTAGGAGGTAAAATTGAAATATAAAATTAATTACTATCTAAAACACACAAAAACAAAACACAGAACGATGATCGTCCTGAACAGGAACAACGAGGACCTGAGTTCAGGAGTTTCCGCACATTTGGTTCATCTCGTAAACAAACATATTATTTTTTTCTTCACCTCAGGTATGGAGAGCAAAAGAAATGTGTTCGTGTACCGAAGGCCGAGCTTTGTTGTCTCTAGACGATAAGCTGAATGTTCGGCGCGGCCTTGTTTGGGCATGAAACGTTCGTTCGGAGAGTGCAAGGGTGGCATGGCCCGACCAAAACCGACCATAGCGAACGCGTTGACCCATAAATCTGTCACGGAATGGTCGACAGGGGTTGCAACTTCGGCACGACGACGAAGACAGGAAGGTAACGAGGGGCATAAGCACCCGCGAGTCTATCGACACGCTAGGAAATTTGTCGTTCATTTTACTGAAGTGTTGTAAGAAGTGGCGAGTCTGTCCCTAAGGCTAAAATCACTATATTTACAACATGAGTATGATATCCAGCGTCATCGACAATCTCTGAATCGGCCCCTTGAACTCGTCTCGGTGTTTGCAGTCTCAGGTAAGACATGTCCACGCAGCAACCACCGCGTCCTTTGCGGAAAGGAACCGGGTCGTCGGGGAGGGGCTCCAAAAGGAATTAACGAATTAACGGTGTCCGTCACAGATAGGGAACGCGTCGCTTTTGGCGGCAACAACTCTGAATATGAGCAGCACTTCGAGATTCGCCAATCCTTTTATGTATCAGGTATGCGGACGTTGAGATTCTACGTATCTATTTCATATGCAGTCACTGCGCACGAAACACTCAAGGGCATCTCGAATAGGAAAAGTGTCGGGCCAGATGGCCGCTTGGCCGAACTCCTACAAATCCACCACCCCCCCGCATTCGTCCAGTGCTTTCACAGCATCCTTGTCAATGTTTGGGCATCAGGAGAAGTCGCTCAGCAATTGAAAGATACGATCATCAAGGCCCTTCACAAAGAAAAAAACCGAACTGACTGCAACAACAATAGAGGGATATCGCTTGTTGCCCACGCAGACAAAGTTTTGTTGAAAATCGTCGCGTCCCGCCTCAGCAACTACTGCGAGACAGAGGGACTACTGCCGGAGGAACAGTGCAGTTTCCGCCTCGCACTATCAACGATCGATATGTTGCTTGTCGTGCCCCGGTTGCAAGATCTCGGACGACAGAGGGACATCCCCCTGTACTCGTGCTTTTTCGATCTGCAGAAAGCGTACGACTCTGCCGACCCAGGGCTGTTGCGGAAGGTACTCACACGCTTTGGCCTGCCAATCAAGCTGCTCACGCGTATCCGCACATTCCACGACGGCATGCAGACTCGCGTGCGGAAGGATGACGGCAAGCACTCGGGATGGGTTCAAGTCACGGAGGGGTTGCGACAAGGCTGCTATCACCGTTACTGTTCAGCGTGTTTTTTCCGCTGCGTTACACGTCGTACTAGTACACTTTCACAAAGATGAAGCCATCGTCAGGGATTTGGTTCAACGCGATGATGCTGGCGCAGTCGGAACAGAGGAGCAGGAGCCGTTGGCGTGCGTGCGAAGGGCTGTATGGGAAACGTTGTACGCCGATCGATGACGGAGTAATTTTGACTCGAAATCGGCTGAAGGGCTCGCAAAATGATGACAGTAATCGCGGCTGTCTTCGAAGCAGCAGGCCTCGCGGTATCGGAAACGAAGACGGAGACAATGCTTCTACGGACACCAGACCATACAAACCTCGCACCACCGTTCGTATTCGAAGCAGCAAGTCAGGGGTATAAACCGGCTGCCCAGTTCAAGTATCTTGGTGGCATTTTCAACGAAAACGCTGACCTCTTGCTCGAAATTGACGGACGGATCCGTCGCATGCTGGCATGCCTCGAACGGTTCGGCCCGCAGTTGTGTAATAAGACGACCGAAAGTCCGAATGCTGAAGGCCGAGGTGATTGAGACGCTGCTGGACGAGTGTGTGACGTGAACCCTCAGAGCGGAACACTTTGCCAAGCTTCGAACGGCTCACCACGAAGTCCTGTTTGGAGTCATTGGCTTCCAGCGCCGACTTCGTACTGACCACGCCACCCTCTCGTACGCGAAGGCCCTCAAGATGACACGTGGCGAGAGCATCAAAACGACCATCCGTAAACGGCGACTCTTCTTTGCATGGACCGTGGCAAGGCAAGCAAGGAGCGATTACCCGGTTGGGTAGTGTTCGGGACGACGGCTGGCGGGGAAAACCCGAGACTTGTCGGACGGTTTAATTCTTGGCATAGATTCATAGCCGAAGACCTTAGGGAGTTCCGAGCCACCGAAGAGTCAATGGAACTTGCCCCGTTAGTGTTTGGAGTTGGGACCGCGCTGTGGTCTACAGCAGCAAACCAAAGAGGAAAGTGGTACCGGGGGGTCCTTTATGCAGCCGAACGTTCATGGTGAGGTGGCACGAGGATGAGGCACAGCTGAGTTGCCAGCGCCGTGAGTTCGCCGTGGGTGGTGCCCAAGGGAATGGGGGGAGGGGGGGCAACAAGAGAAGTGGAAGGAAAGCCAACCAAGGGAATGCGGAGAGCGGGAGAAACAGGAGGAGTAGAAGGAAAACCGCGGTGGACCAAATTTAGAAGGAGATGGCAGACAGGGTCGCAGGGCACCAGGCCGGCTAGTTGGTGAAATATGCCTATGCTACTCGTGCCGCCAACTGGTGCAGCTGGTTCGAACGTCGTCTTCCTTTTCGTTTTAAGTTTGATCCTCGTGATTTTCATTTTTATTCTTCATCTATATTTCTTCTTCTCCTTACTTAATGAGTCGTGTGGCGTGGGTGGATGACGAGCCTGCTGTGGTTGTTTCGTATTGTCTAACGCATCCTCTCCGGGGGTGGAGCATATTTGACGAACGCAGGACAGAGACGGTAGACAGGGTAGTAAGGTACCACACCGTCTAGGAAGCAGACCCTGGCTATGCTGCACGTACCACAAACTTCTGCGGCTACCTGGAGGGTGCTTCGTGCGTTTGCGTGCCTGTTATTCCCCTTGGTTCCTAGTCTTACTCTGTTTGTATGTAGTATGTAGTGGTGCCTTTTCTCTTGCTCGTTCTTCTCAAGAGTTTTTCACTCCTGAGGGGAGGCACGACATATAATATATATATATATATATATATATATTGTTTTTTTTCCTTTCCTTGTTTTTCTTCGGATTTGCTTCTGCGTTTTCTTTTTTTGTCTCGTTTTGTTGTGTTTTTTTTCGTATAATATGCCTGTCGTGCCTGTCGCAAGGAGGGGAGTTGGTGGTGAAGGAGTTGAGCACGTACTGTGTGAGGTCTGATGGTTGGTACTTGGGCGTCTTTGGTGTCATCAGGGTTTCGGCAGGAGACGCGGCGAATGGAATACCGTCACGGTAGGTCGGAGGGTATGTCGAGGAAGAGGAGTTTATCGTATAGTGGCCGGTTGTCGAGGACGTTGGAGGCCGGCGCTGAGCCGACGGCGATAGTCTTGAACGGTCCAATCCAGCCGAGGAAAAGCTCGGTCTTGAACACGGTGTCTTCTTTGGCTCTTTGGTGGATAGTGGATGTGGAGTTGAAGACCCATGCCCAGCTCCCCACGGTGTAAGGGGATGAAGGGCGAATGGCGTCCATAGTGGGGTTCTTGCGGCGAACCAGACGTGAGGGGTGACCGCGTGGTGTTCGCCAACGAGGTGGTAGGCGCGTCGTTGGCGCTCGGTGGCAAGGTGAAAGTAGGGCAGGTGGTCCCGGTCTAGGCTCTGGTGGCCGCCAATGTTGGGGGAGTCGACGACATAAAAGGGGCAGACGCGGAGGGTGACCTATGTGAACTTCGTCAGGGGCCAGCCCGGTCAAGGCGGTGCCGGGGTTGTTGTAGGATTATTCTACGTGTGGAAGCAGCTCGCCCCAGTTGTCTTGGTGCTCGTTGCGGTGCTCGTTGCGGCCCATGGAGAGTACTTGGGCCATGGTGTGGTTGACGCACTTGACACCCCCATTGGTGCAGGGGTGGTACGAACTGGTGCTGATCTCTTTGATGCTAAGGCTTTCGTAGATAATGTTGGAGAGCTTCGAGGCCAACTTCGGCCCGTCGTCGGAGAGGAGGGTGACGAAGCACCCCCACAGAGTGATATACTGATCGATGAAGATGTCGGCGGTGCCGGCAGTAGTGAATTGGGCTGCTGCCACCACGTTCATGTCGGCGCGGCGGCTGAAGCGGTGGGTGAAGTGGAGACTTTAGGCGTTGCCAGTGGATTAAGGGGCAGCGCGTGGACGTAGTCGACGCTGATGGTGATATCGGGGCCGTTGGGCAGGGAAAGGATGGGCGGGAAGATGGTTTAGCCCGAGGTGTTGCGCGCCTCGCACTTGAAACAGCGCCGGACCCACCAGCGGGCGGAGATATTCATGTCGGTCCACCCTAAAAAGCCCGCGAGCATGCTAACCGTGCGGGGAACTCTCAATAGGCAGGAAGCGGTGGCGTGGCAGGCGTGGAGCACCCAAGGGTGCATCAACATCGGAACGTAGATGTGTGGGGATAGTATGGTAGAAGGCGTGCAGCTGGTCCCGGTGTTGTGGTACTCAAGTGGTTGTTGAACCAGGAGAACGGTGTCGTCGTCGGTACGGTAGGGTTGGCATTTAACTGCAAGGCCAAGCACATCTAGACGTCGCGGGCGCCGAGACGGCTGGAATGAATATAGGAGGTCAGGCGGCAGAGAGGGAGGGGAGTGCAAGGAAATATAGTGTATGGTAGCAGACCAGAGGGGCTCGACGCATTGGTCGCGCGCCCAATTCGTGTGCGTGAAGTGCTCCACACAGGAAAGGTGATGGGGGTCGTCGTCGACGAAATCCGGCTGGAGAAGCGCGGGCAACACCGGAGGTCGTGCAAGAGGACGTGCTGAAGCCGGTCTTGGAAGATCGTCTTCGAGTACGACGGCAGACTCGGGGGTTTGGGGTCTAGATGTGGAAGAAGACGGTGCCGAAGGTGATCTTGAGCCCGTGGACGCTCGCGGCGCGGGCTGTGCAGGTTGCCCGGGCGGCATGGCCATGGAGGTTGATGGTTCGGAAGGACTCGGTGGTTCCTTGTCGTGGGGCGCGGGTGCTCGGTGGCGGGTTGGCGCTGACCTTGAAGGCACGGCCACCGTTGCTCGCCAACCGAACCCATAGACGGCGGTGGCGGGGAGGATGCCAGCGGCGGCGGCGGCGCGATGGCGGGTCCGCAAAGCGATCAGATCGGTAGGAGTTGAAGTTGTAGCGCCAATGGTGGGCGGTAGGGAGACGACGGGCGGCCTGAACGCCAAGCCAGGTGGAGCGTCAGCGTCCACGGCGCATGTCACAGATTTGATAGAGCGATCCGGCGGAGTTGTCGCTGGTCGAAATAGACCCGATGAACCGTTTAGGGGTCGAGAAGGGTCCGAAGGAACCCATGGAGTGCCCAAGGCAGCGGAAGTCGTTGTAGTCGTCGTCGGTGAAAGGGATCGGTCGGATGACCGGGACGGGAACGGAGGGAGTTGGTACAAGCTTATGCAAGCCGATGCCCGGCATGGAGAGTTCGCAAGGCGTGAAGCCTCAGGGATGGTTGAGCTACATGCCCACGGAGTCTGGGCTTGTCAGGCGGCAGGGTCCAGTGCGGTCGGCGTCGATGGCTAGCTGAAGAATGCGGGAAAGGAAGTTGACGTTGCCGTTGGCCGTACCTTTCCGGTACTCGGGCTTGTATTTGTAGACGAAAAAGAACCCCAACTAGCGCTGGACGCGGGCGTTGTATTCGTCAGCTCGTGGGGCATGGAAGGAAAGGGATGGAGGGTAGGGGAGGGACAAGATCTTGGCGGGCGGTCATCAGCACTATCCCTAGAAAGTTAAAGCCCTTCCGGAGCGAAGGTTGGTAAGTCCGTGAGTCCTCGACCCTGACACCTATGCTCCACGTGGGCTCATAAGGGTTGGCTTCGGCCAGGACTTTGTTGTCCGTCCCCGAGGGAGATCCAAGAAAATCCGGGTTTTGGCCGAATCTGCTCAAGTCGGTTTACGAATGATGGAGAGGCGGTGCCGGACCCATGCGTAGTCGTCGAAACCAGAAAGGGCATTCTGCTCAGCCGGGTCGGACGAGGGCATCATTTGATGGTAGCGTGTTGTGTCTATATACAGTGCGGCGATTCGCGCCATGACGAACTGCTCTGCGCAGTTGTAATCGGTGCCTTCGTGTTCGACGCTCGACATGTACCACTGGGAAAGGGCGGAGTCACGTTGCTAGAACAGGTAAAGTGAGTTGGGCTTGAGGCCATTGGTGTGTGCAGGCTTGTCCGACAGTGGTGATGGGCGGCTATCATGTCGACTGCCACATGGTGTCTTGGAGAGGGGAGCCGGTTCAATAGGTCCGGCTGCGCTCACAGTGTCTGCGGAGGATATGGTCGCTATTTACCGAATCTCTTCGAGGGTCTCAGGCGTAGCCGAACATACTTACGTCCTCCGGAGAAGAAACTGGGTCAAGAGGCCCGGCTATGATACCTGCGTCCGAGGGTGAAATGATCAGCATCGTCGAGGTTTTCGGAAGGTCTCGGGAGTAGCCGGGGATACCCTTGGCCCCACTGTTAAATGGCGTCCTCGGGATTTAACCCGGGTCAAGAGTCCCGGCTGCGCTCCCTGAGTCCGCACGGAAACGGTCGAAATTGCCGAGTTTTCCGGAGGGTCTCGGGAAGAGCCGGAGACACCCTGACGGTCCCTACTTTGGTCGGCCTTCGACTGGGAAGCTGAGGCCCTCTCTTTAGGCGAAACGATTCCTGGTATCCGGGTCCTTCGGGATCGTATCGCGTTGCACGGCACCGGGAAGGATGGCGGAGCAGGTGGACCTACGGATCTCCTGGTGAACAGTGGTCGCGACTCCTTCTCCCTTTGGGCGGGGCTAATCCCTAGGATTAAGGATAGTGGTGTTGTCAGCACCTGGCGGTCAGCGGAGGTCCGGGTGTCGATTCCATCCTGGGATCCAGCAGAAGCTTCCCCGGGATTCGCGAACGTAGCTCGAGCGTAGCACCCCGATTGGTTGAAAGCCAGCTCGGTCGATGGCCCGGATGAATTGGAGGCTACGCCGTGTACGGTACAGGAACCGGTCATACCCGTAGCCGTCGAGGCGTCGTACAGATTATTTACTCCTGCGGGACACTCTGCAATGGTTGGCAAGTCACAGTGGTGCTCATCGAGAAGAGACGTCGAGGCGAGCGTCCTTCTAAGACTCGACATTTGAACCTTCTCCCACCCACACCTCAAGACTACCACTTAAACAAGGGGATCAATACTTGCGCAAGCGCGTAGGTTGGGAGTGGGTGAGAAGGGGTGGTGGTGTTATTGGAGGGGAAGAAGAAACAAGTCCATCCTGATAAAGGCAAATCTGATTCTTGGTCACGGAGAAATACCGTTTTGATGAAAGTGTGGTATCAGTAACAAGCATGCAGCGTTAAAGGTAGTGGCACCGAACTCTTGCGCGACCGCCCACGCTGCCGTGGGTATTACGCCTGTGGTCGCGATAGCAGCTGTCCATCGTCAGGCATGTCTCCCGCTGCGCAACACAAACTTGCCTGCTGACCTTCACGCCGCCGTTTAAGCTGTTACAGCTGAGGCAGGGTTCACTTTGAGCACGTAAAGCTTCTGCGCGCGTGAAGCGGGCGAGCCGAGGCGAACGTAGCGGTGGTGCTACTGTGCAAATATTTCGTCAACACGGCATACACGCCGAGAACGTCACCGAGGGTGCTCGGTCAAGAGGCAATCGGCGTCGCTCACGTCCAGACGGTTTTGGGCAGTTTAGCAGGAGCAGTGTCGGTTGTGTACTCCCGGACAAGCGTCAACGCGTATGGTGTGCAGGCTCCAGGAACCGTCGTATGTGTGAACCGGTTGGACGCTGCCACGATTGCGACGATTCCGGGAGACCGATGCATGCGCCAGGGGCGTCGCTAGTTTGGGGCGAGCGCGACCGTCGTCACGGCCACCACAGTCGCGGTGGCGTCTGTATGGTGAGTCCACGTCGCTGTCGCTACTGCTCGGAGATGTAGCCAGTAGACGTGGAAGACAGGCGGTAGTAGTGCGTACGGTTACTGTGTTTTTGTTCGGCGTTGTTTGTCGCGGCAGGTGTTGGCCTTGGGGGAACGTACGCGACGGTCGCGGCCGGAAGCGTCTGAACCCTGCCGGGTACAGGCGCAGTCGTAGCCGCATGGGTGGGAGCTGTGGAGGCCGGGAGTGGCGTGTGCACCGGGGTAGGAGCACAGCGAACGCGCAAGAAAAGGGCGCAGGATGGTGGGCCCATTTGTCGGGCGTGGCTGTAGTCGCGGCAGCATATTCTGTGATAGCTGTCGTGGCTTTTGCCTGTTGCGGTCTGTTGATTGATCCCTAAAGGTATGAGCGCAGCTGGCACGGGAACGCGTGGCTGACTCCAGACATGACACGGAACTCTTCTTATATTACATCCTCGCTGTAAAGTTGACACGCCTCACATGCAGTAGAGGGTTCCACCTGACGAGTGGCATTGGTGAGCACACATTACCCCGATATCCCAATACCCTACTGCCGGAATCCCTTTCCAGCGTGGAACTCCCCAATCTACCATGGATCTCATATGTCGTGTTTCTGAGTACAATCAACATCCCCCCTACTCAATATACACGACCATACTCATATCCCCCCTGCTCCTGTGCATGAGCCATATTCCCCTCAGCTCTGTACATGAAAATGTACGACATCGCAGGGCATGTCAATAGAAATATCAACTCGAATCAAACTCAGAAAGTCAAAAACCCAACCTGTAACTCAAAAATCAAATTCTTGAATCAACACTCAAACCCTTAAATCAGTATTCAAATACTAAAATCCCCAGCCTCTCTGTTGCAAACACATAAAACTCTCGAAATCCAATGCCAGGTAAAACGGCATTCTTCTCGGATTGAGTCAGGTAAAACGGCATTTTCCGCGGAATTGGTCAAACGATATTCAGTGGAATCTCGTCGACTTAGTACAGTGATCTCCGGGGCCCTCCCCTTGATAAACGCTACTGGTGTCTACGGGCACACTATCATAATCATTCGTATTGTCTCTAGCGCGCACGCTCGAAAAGATCAACTTACGAATTCGGCGAGACTTCAACTCCCGACCCACCCTAGGGAATTATATAGCACTACCTGCTAGACCACTCAGTCAGTACTGACTTTGAACAAAAGCACAAATTTTCAAGAACCAAAAAAAATCAAACTCTCAATTTCCGAAATACTACCCAAACCTTCCAAATCAGAAAACATTTCCGTTGGATCGCACACGCCCCCAGGCGCTTCATAGTCTCTCTTCAACATTATCCAAAAAATCTCCCTCTATTTAATGAGAATTAATGCAAATCATACAAAATATCACAGTAGTCCTACTCATCGAAATAAAAATTAAGCCAAGAAAATAAATGCCAGAGATCGCAAGGAACCCCGATCCTCCGGACAAGGGTCTCCCCTTGTCCCCTACTCCCGCCATAGATACACAGATCGCGACGGTAATGCGAGATACCATACATTCCTTCACTTGAATTTTATTTGACGTGGGGACTACTCGAAAGCACCAAAAACTCGCGCGGACTCCAAATCGACCAGAAAAACAACTCCAAAATACAAGCAATGAAAATATTCATCCAGTTTCTGAGGCAACCACATTTCAGTAAGAATCACCCCGATGCCCCGAACACTACTGCTGTTGCCTCCGCCGCGGCTGCCTCTCCGTTCGGTCTCATGGCGTCACCGCAGCTCGGGTCATCCAGCTATTCCTCCTGGGTGAAATCAAACGTCGCCTCCGCAGCATTGACCCGGCATACAGAAGGGATGGGACGTGCATTCGAGCGATTAGGTCTGCACATGCACTGCTTGCAAACTCCTCTTTGGTATAGTTGAGTTCTCAAATGCTACTGCAAATAAACAGCTACTTCTCAACGAGAATATATGGTCCCACATCAAACCCATGTATTCCTCGACCACTATACATGCTGCAGTACATACTTGATGAACATATACAGCAGTGCCAAGTAAACCGTTTTCGTCTCAGCTCACATTACCATACTACTTCTGCTGCTGCTGTACTCGAATAGTATATTACTCCGTCCGCAAATAAATATCTTGCCTTTAGCACGTAACAAGTGGCGCGGGTCGTGCTACACACCAACCCAACAACTCAAAAACGAGATACCCGCATACAAAGATGTAAATATGTGAAATGCCGCAAACAGACGTGTTGCTGTAGTTGGGCACAACGGTTCATCACATACACCTCTTCCTGCTGTACTCATGTCGATGCTCAACCAAAGCCCTCGACCAGTCAACCATAAAACAGACAGACGTCATATTCCTACAGCAGTGCGTCTACAGAATAACTTCAGTGAGGGAAGCTATACGTATACGTATACGTATGCGTCTGTTCATCTCATTTCATTTCCAGTATTCTCAAATAAATCTGAACCTCCAATGTTCGCAGATTCTCTCCTACTCTCAAATCGATACACAATCAAATTAGAAACGAGAATCACCATAGCAGTCAATCAACAAAGCCAAACGTGCCTGGTGCGGACGTAAGTCCTTGCCGGTGTGGCGCCTCGGTCCCTTCTCTTTCCTCCTCTCTCTTGGGGCACCGCATCCCGAACAGATGATGATGCAGACTCCTCCCCCTGCGCCCATCTTCACTCTCCCTCGACTCCTTCCCTCGGGGGCAACGTCCCCCCCATCAACCACCTACGGGCGTGGTGCTTCAGCAGTCCAGGCGGATTCTGCCAGAACGCTTTCAGCGTCGCTCCCGCGGTCTCCACCTTCCCTCCCGGCTCCTGCCGGCCAAACTCCCTCTTTCATTTAATAATAAACGTTCTACATTTAGGTCGCCAGCGCGCAGCGAACCCACAGAATCAGGCAGACGCCTGGCTATCCCGGGGTGTTGCAGCAGCGACGGTTACGCGGCGGTCGACACGACGGCGGCAGTAACGGTGCTTACTGCATGCGCTTCATCATCGCAACAAAAGTGCAGCAATCCTCTGACTGCTGACGTTGCTGACGGTGCTGCTGGAGCTGCTGCTGTCCCTGCAACTGCTACTCTCCAGCGCCTTCGCCACCAGTGCCAAGCGATTCTACCAGGTCGGGCTCAAACTTGGCCCCGCTGGGATCGCTGCTGCTCTCCTGGTAAGGCAACTCCTCACTCTTCTCACACACACGTCCTCTCCTCCAGGACCTCGATCTCATCTTCAAAATACACACACGCTGGCTCCCTCACGAAGCACATCATCTAAAAAGAATAGACATGCCGGAAGCAGGTTCCCGCCTCTTTGGGTTGGCCTGGGCTACGCTTGCCAATAGAAGATCACCGGTATCCCACTAGTGTGTTGATTGATCCCTAAAGGTATAGGCGCAGCTGGCACGGGAACGCGTGGCTGACTCCAGACATGACACGGAACTCCTCTTATATTACATCCTCGCAGTAGAGTTGACTCGCCTCACATGCAGTAGAGGGTTCCACCTGATGAGTGGCATTGGCGAGCACACATTACCCCGATATCCCAATACCCTACTGCGGGAATCCCTTTCCAGCGTGGAACTCCCCAATCTACCATGGATCTCATATGTCGTGTTTCTGAGTACAATCAACACGGTCAGACACAAAACTCCCGAACCATCGGGTGCAATCATACCAGTTCGATATCTCCCGTCGATGTGGTCATCTTTCCGGTCTCGGCGTGTGAGGTAGCCATGTCAAAAGCAGAGGGCTTCCCGAGCGTTGGAGGGGTCAATAGTAGTCCGGAATCGGGTTAGGATTCAGAGGTAACGCGCGTACTGGAGGAAGGGATGCAGTACGAGTAGTATACGATCGGAACGTGAAGATTGTTGATATACCCGGAATGTGCTTGGGGGCTTGGGGGGCGATTCAAATCACCGAGAAATCCCTCCACAAAAACCCATAAAAAACGGCACCTTACGGCACACATATCTGTGTGAGGGTATTACCTACTGAGCTATATGGGTAAAAGACCCGTCGATTACCCAGCCCAGGGAAACCCGTAGAACACCCCTCCCCCCCCCTCTGAACGGCGGAATCTTTGGGGCGTCGGTACAGTGTACGGCCTTGCGCTGATCTACACAATCCGTGTAAATACCTGGGGAACCAGGGATATGTGGTTTTAGGGACGTGCACGAAAGCGTTTCTTGAAAGGGACCGTTCAAACTGAGATTCGAACACGTGTCCACGACGACGTCAAATATGAAGGTACTATTTACGCACTGAGCTATATCATAGGGGTAAAAGATCGGTCGATTACGTCTGCACTACCGCTAAAGTACTCGGCGGGGTATCTTCATGGTGTGCACTTATGTGTAACATCAGATTATCCCGGCATTAAAGGTACGTGTGGTAGCTGTACCGGGGCGGGGTGGAGAACCACGTGGGACTACTGCTGTGATATTGCATAGTATCGGGCTATGTAAGTGGTTATGATATAGCCCGTAGTATCAAAGCCCTGAATACCCTACGAGTATTCCTGGGGCTCTGAAGTTTCCCTTGGTACAAAAGAATGAACGCCCTTACTACCGTAAACATATTCCCGAGGCTCTCAAGTATCCCTTGCACTACAATGGTTATAATATCCGATAGGAGAATACCTGGTATTAGATAATCGCCCGAGGAAAGTTCTTCGGACAAGTACCTTTGTCTGTCTAGCGGGTTAGTAGAAAGAGAGCACAAGTGAACTCGATGCCTTGAATCAAGCCGCTAAACGAATCACTCTCAGCGACCACCTTCTCTCATCATTAAGAGGGAAAATCCGACGACACAAGAAGAAGTCCGCTCAACATAGTATATAATATCACACTATATGCCAATATACTCAAGTATATCGTGAGGCTTGTGAGGCGAATATGTTTTGTTCCGAGACACAGGTAGTTCGAATGCGTAAGAAAAGAGCGCAAATGATGCGAGAGCCTGTCTTGGCTCCCGCATACGTGGTTGTATCATGCCCAAATACCAATCAATGCTACTACTCCAAAAGGCGCCTTATCCCAAAAATGGTTTTCAAACTGGGCGAAAGACCGATGTTTTCCGTACTGCGGCGGGTATATACATAAGAAAAATAAAAAAGAGATAGGAGTCATCGGGGAGGTGCGTGCGCTGCCTTTTAGAACCCCCCGCGTAAATTACTACGCGTACGTTACCGGTACCATGTCGCAGGTCGACATGAAACAGGGGGAGAAAAGTCTAATATAACAGAACAAACATAAAAAATATTCAACTGGTGACGGTTTAATTAGCGATGTTAGTGCGCCATACCTGCGCATAATAATATCGCGCCGGAATACTTTGTAACATTTGCGCAGAATACCGATATAATAACGACATTTGCTCAAAACGCCCGCACAAAAAGACATCGTGCGGGGAATGTCTTCACATTTTGCGCAGCATACACGAATAATATTGGATAGTACTTGAACATATACCAACATTTGCGCAGCATGTGTGTACGTATTTACATGTCCAGGAGCACCGCCCGCGATCATGTATGCAACGCTGGTAATTGCAAGACGCTAAGAAAACAAAAAATATATGTTAGAGCAGCAGGACGTCGGCCCGTTTGAAAACGGTACCACGAAACGAGCAGCATGCCAGCTTTCTTCGCTTTTTTTGTAGAGAGATCCAAACGTTAAGGTATTACCTACTGAACCAGAGGGGTAAACAATCGATCGAACACCCAAAACGCATGGGAAACGATATAACTTTCTCTCCCCTTCTGAACGGCGAGATCTTTGGGACGTCGCTACCGTATTCCTCTCGATACCTGGGGAACCAGGGAGATCCTGATATGTTTTCACCGATGCACGCGCGAGCGTTTCCACAAAGTAATCGTTCGAATTGAGATTTGAACTCGTGTCCTCCCGACGACGCAAACGCGACGAAGTTGCTGAGATATAACCTGTTACCAGGTATGTAATAGACACCGGGAGGCACGACAGTTTTTTGGACTGGGCCCTGGTAGCTGTAGCCAGTACAGTATGTACTGAGTGCGTCATATGCCAGTACAATTGACCCGAGCGGTGCACTGGTGGTCGGGGCGAAGCCGCAATCTCTGACCCCCCCGCGGTAGGCGGCCCCCAGAGGGCCCCGCTAAGGGCGCCCCGACGGAGGCATGTTTGTAGGCGTTTTGGCTTCACTAGAGCTAAACAAGACGTCATTTTTGGACCATTTCGAATGCAATTTGGTGGTAGATTGACTAAGGAATATCAAAAGAAAGAGCAAAAGCGAGCGAAACGTATGATGGGCAACAATGTGCGGGAATACGGCACACTGCAGCACGCAGCCCAGATACCGAAAAGGTGGGACACGGGTTCAAAAACACGTTCGAAGTGTGCATTACCGAATTGCTACCATTTGCAAAATCGCGGCGTCAGAGATGTAAATATTCACGTACTACATATCCATTTATATTGTTCCAAACATAATGTTTACTCTACAGTAATTCTCCTCGGCGATGTCTTGAACCTTGTGCGTTTCGCCTCCCACTGTGACTGCTTCAGCCGGTCCCGATACCCTTCTCGATTGGGAGCCGATACAAACTTCACACCAGCAGCAGCAGCAGCAGCAGCGGTGGCGGGGCTCGATTCCACCAAGGGCTCGGCTCCAGGTGAACTGTCAAGATCCACACAGCCCAAGCCATCTGTGGAGGAGGTGGCTTCGTCCATCGTACTCACGGTCTCGCCCCCTGTCTCTCTCTTGCTGTTCTGCGCGCCGTCTCTGCTCTTTACGCCTTGATTTTCGATGGCTTTCCGTTGTTTCATTAGGCATTATTGTATGACGTACGTAAATAGCCAAAGTACTGGCACCCGGGCAGTTCCCTCAGCCGGTACAGTAGTCAGTTCTGTAGTACTGGCAGTACATACTGGACCAGTGCCCAGTCTATAGTTTTCTCTCTTCTTTTTTTGTTTTTCTCCTTGATTATTTTTTCTGTTTTTATCTTATTTTTTTTTCTCTCTTTCATATGTTGTTTTTGTTTTTGTTGTTGTTGTTGTTGTTTTTTTCTTCACATTAAACCGCTCTTTCTACCCGTCGACATCCAGCACAACCAGTGTCCGTGCCGATTCTTCAATCCTAGAAAGATACAAGTTCTGTGGTCACAAAGCTACGCCACAGACATACTACGTTGCCACGTATGCAATGCAATGCCATGTCAGCATACTGCATACGACAGGCACGACATACATATTCCATGACCTAGAGAAACGAAACGAAACAAAGAGAAAAAAAAGAAGACAATTAGAAAGAGAAAAAGAAACAAGAAAAAAAATGCAAGAACAAACCATCGTGCCCCCCCCCGCAGGGAATCTGGCAGACACTTGAGAAGAACGAGCTGGAAAAAAAGGAAAAGCAGGAAAACACCACTATTAATAGTCGTCGTCAACAGAGTAAGACTTAAGAACCAAGGGAAAATAACAGGCAAACCAACGCACACAGCATCCTCCTGGTAGCGGCAGCAGTTTATGGTACGAGTAGCACAGCCAGGGTCTCCCTGCTAGTCCGCCTGGTACCTTCCTACCCTGTCTGCCGCCTCCGTCCAGCGTTCGTCGACTATGCACGGCCCCTCGGCGTCAGACAACACAAAACAAGCAAAGCAGGCTCGTCATCAACCCACGCCACACGACCCCTTCAAAAAGGCTCATCAATCGGAGAAAGGAGGAGAAAGAAAGAAAATGGAAATCACGTAGGGTCAGCGCAGAAAGAATGAAAAAGAAAGAAACCTAAAGAAACAAAAACAAAAGGAAGACAAGGGAAGACCACGTTCGAACCAGCTGCACCAGTTGGTGGCACGAGTAGTATAGGCATGTTCTACTTCCTAGTCTGCCCGGTACCTTGCTACCCTGTCTGCCATCTCCTTCCTACTTTCGTCCACCGCAGTTTCCCTTCTGCTCCTGCTCCCCCCCCCCCTCCGCATTCCCTTGGTCGGGTTTTCTACCACTCCTCTTGTTGCCCCCCCTCCCCCCATTCCCTTGGACCCCATCCACGGCGGATGCGGGGCGCTGCCTACTCAGCTCAGCCTCGTGCCACCTCACCATGAACCGTTCGGCTGCTTCGAGGATCCTCCGGTACCATTTCCCCGCCTTTTTTGCAACAGTCGACCACAAGGTGGTCTCAACTCCAAACCAAGGGGGCAAGTTCCGTTGACCCTTCGGTGGCTCGGAACTCCCTAAGGTCTTCGACTATGCATCTATGCCAAGTCTTAAACTGTCCGCCAGGTCTCCGATTCTCCCCACCAACCATCGTCCCGAACATTACCCGACTGGGTAATCGCTCCTTGCTTTGCCGTGCCACGGCCCCCGCGAAGAAGAGCCGCCGTTGGCGGATGGTCGTTTCGAGGCTCTCGCAACATGTACTCTTGAGGGCCTTCGCGTACGAGAGGGTGGTATGGCAGCACGAAGTCGGCCCTGGAAGCCAATGGCTCGCAACAGGACTTGGTGAGTCGTTCGAAGCTAGGCAAAGTGTTCCGCTCTGAGGGTCTACGTCACACACCCGTACAGCAGGGTCTCAAAAACCTCGGCGTTCAGCATTCGGACTTTCAGGCTAAGGGTGCAGTCGTCCTATCATACAGCTCCGGGCCGAACTGTTTGAGGCATGCTCGCATCAGACGGATCCGTCGGTCGATTTCGAGCTAGAGGTCGGCGTTTTCGAGGATACTGCCGCCTAGGTATAAAAATTGGGCCGTCTGCTTAGGATTCGGCATTCCCACTTCTCGTCGATTTTCATCGAATGTAGCTAACTCACGCTCTCGCGCTTTCCGCTAATCAATTTTTTATGCAAGAAAAAGTCCCTACGAGCGTGCACTCGGTGAGACTTGAACCCACGAAATTGATCTTGATAGGCACGCGGACCACCTACCAAGCCACCGGGGACGCTATAGCGAGAAACCAATACAACTTTTATATCTAGAATAAGGAAACAATCAGGATATAAATATACATAGATCATACATATACGTACGCATTGCGCAGACATGTCCTCACCCAGGAAAATGATACCCAGCCCTAGTGTACTTGCATACAATCATCCACCAACCTGGGTTAACACCGTGTTCAACGTGCAACTTCCGCCTTCGCTTTGTCGGAGATGTCTGTCACAGTCTCGTGGCGTGCATGTATCCGTTCTGGGAGAGCATTCACAATTCCTGCATGCAAACCACTCATGATAGGAGCTACCCCTCGGGGGTCCTTTCGCCACCATGTAACAAGTGCCTGTTTTCACGCCATGGTTTATATTGTCTCCCAGAGCTAGCCCGCTAGGTGCTGGCCGTACATGCCACGCTCACACTCTGCCCAAGTTCACGCACAGACTGATCATTGTCCAACGCAGCCTCGGTCCTGACCGGTGCTCTTTGGGAGTAGTATAGCGCGGAGGGTAATAGGCAAGGCTACGTAGGGAGCTACGAGAGGTTGTGGGCCGCACCGGCCGCACGTCCGTTCGTGCGGACAGGCGTTTATCTCCGGTCTTGGTCACATCACCCCCCTTCGAATACTACGCCCACCCGCTTCTCTGGAAACCCTCGGGTCCTTGGAACAACCGCGACAAGATATCCACCCCCTCCCACTTCTGTCAATTGAAACGAACTCGTTTCATGCTATACCATAGCGCTACACTGCTGCGCCGTTAATGGCTGCCCCTCCTTGGGAAAAACGGCGACGCTATTCCTACCTCATACCCGAACAGAGTTGCGATTCAAACGCGTCAAATTTACGCTGCAAACGGGATGCAATTACATCAGCACCCTCGTACAGTAGTGACTCAGATGAGTTTCCGTGCGGCTGTGCAAGTGCAATAAACGACGTATCGAGAGCTTCAGCCACAACTTCATTCGGTGCCAAAAAGTCCGCCACCGAAGCGGATTGGTTCACATCGCCTACACGGTCATAGTCAAAACACACCACAAATCTAGGATCCAGCTCTCCGAGGAAGGAGTGAACCACAGCGATATCCGTAAGCAAGACTTGCATGTACTGCATATACTCCTCCTGTGGCGTTGCTGTTCCCCTATTGTTTAGCCCGCTGTGATGACGTTCAACCGTAAACCCGTTGTAGAGTGTGCGGGCGGACAGACACAATCGCAGGCACAAGCGCACGACGGATGTTAATGCACAGCTCTCAACACTACGGCTGATGTTAGATACCAGGAGGGTAACGTCGAGTCAGTGCGAACGTATCTCGAACATGAGTGGTTCAGGCATAACGCCGTAGACAGAAAAGTACACTAGAAAACGACTTCGAGAACAGCCTACAAACTCGACTAAACCGGTTAGGGACCTCCGGATTCCAAGCTTTCGTGCATCATGTTTACCGTGCTGTACATGCATCAATTGAGGAATTGGAATGCACCACTGGGCGGAGACCCGCCCAAAGAGAGCGGAACCATGCACCCAGATGGTAGATGTTCGAAGTAAACAACGCTCACCGATAAGTGATAGGCCATTCTTTGACGCACAAAATCTTTGACGCGTTGAGGGAAATCAAGTCATTACCGGACGGTGTCAATACAGTTCAGATACTTTGTCGGTGTATTATTCTCTCGTCTTCGCTCTACGCCGGCACGCTTTTGTGACCAACCACATACATTCTTTCATATACATGTGGCCCATTTAGATGCGAAACAAACGATTTCGCTTGCGGACTACAGTACCAAACTTGGTTGTCCAGGGTGACGGTTTGGCCAAGCTTACAGTGTGGCATGTCGACCACAACGCCATTGCCAGTGGAGAAATTATATACTGTGAGGCTGTTTGATCGTATTCCGAGAGCCACTAGCCACATTGCGATCGACCGCATGTTTATCATACATTTTCAGGAGGTATTTTTACATACGCGTGAAAGCCGGTAAGCTCACACACTTCCCATTAATAGAACGCCGTGTAACGAAAGATCTACCGTAGAGCTGTTAAATATACAATCAACCCGTTTCCAGTGCTTGGAAAGGTCTGACACAACACATTTACGCTGGAGACAGTATAAAATATATAGATACCTGGTACTCGTGTGTGCCCTACGTGCTCGTCGAGGTCAGAACGTTCGACATCCAACAAGGCTACACGACCAGAACTATCCATGACGCAACCTGGACGTTTGTGCAAAAAAACGAGATGGGCACGAGAGGAGTGCAGTCTAAGGGCCGTCAAGTGTTATCAGTGTTGTTGGTCAGACTCGCCTTTGAAAGTTCCGATGAACGGTTACAGAAATTAGAAGGTCGATAGCAGACCGCTGTAGATACAATACGCGGAAGTCCACACCCTCTGCTTCCGCCACCTCTGCCATGATGCGCAGGTCAACGTATCTGAGTCCTTTGTTCGGGCCAGGACCAAAGGGATACGATGATCTGCCGGATACCATCACCATCGCTCCTGGATGTTCCATCTCGGCCCCGAGCCCAGCTATCTTGCGCATATCGTCTCTTGCACGGTCAAGCGCTTTGCTATAGGGGGGTACACCCCGTCCCATCGCGTAGGGAAGTTTGTAGAATTTAGGACTGACTAGTCGAGCGGGTACTTGCACCAGGTGTTTGTTAGTGCGCAACATGAGAGCATAGACTGCGTTAACGTAGTGATGTCCTGTGCCCTCTATCCCAACTACGTAAACCAAACGAAGTTTGGAACTGAAAACTGTCTTGGGGAGGGTGGGTAAACCGTTTGCCTCTGACGCGACGTCCAGGGAGACCGATGTTGCTGCCACGAACGTAGCCATCACTGCCCAAGCGATAAAGGTGTTCAAAAGCCTCATGACCACTGCCCCTCTGCGCGAAGAATCTCTCAACACGCGTGTATGTTTGCGTACGGGCGCTCGCGCCTCGGCCTTCACCTGCATATCATTCACAAAGGCGGGTTTACAATTGCGGTAAATTAGCGACTCACAACATGTTAATAGTTTTTACAGTAGTGAGAACAAGAAAATCTTGAATAGCAGCACCGGAATTTTAATTCTGACTAAAGCGCGTACAGAGATCCCGCGGCACAGCCACATGTTTGGCATTAGGTAAAAGTAATGCTCCAGATGTATGTTAATGTACTGACCCCTGTGCTCCAAACAGTTTATATTTCTCAGCTATTCCTGGATAAGGTGGAAACGCGTGCTGAATACGTTCAAAAAACGTGTTATATGTTCATGCCATGTACACGCGTTAAGGCATTCTACAATTTCTATTGGAGCGGTCCAGAGACAGAGGTGCGACAATGTTTCGGCAAGCCATGGCAGTACCCATGGCAAGCCACAGCAGTGTCATGTCATGCCGTGGCAGCCCGTGGTATTTGCGAAGCAAACCCAAGGCACGACGGCTATGGCAAGCCGTACGGCAAGCGCCACGGAACGAAGTACGGCCGTCCATATACCGGCCAAGTAAACATCGGGTCGCATTTCGTCCAAAATCATCACCCCTGATCCCGCCTTCACTTGATTGCTCAGGTAATGGTTAGCGCTTCTCGCACGGTGCCTCCGGCGGCTCCAGCGAAGGGCTAATTTTGGTTTAGCAATTTGTGAGTCGGACCAGGTCCGGATGGCACCAGGGGTCATTATAATGCACAAACGCGGCAGATCATGCGCCTAAGAGATCAAATGACGGGTCACTCTTTGCATTCGGTGCTTCCGAAGGCTACTGCCGAGGGCAAAATGATATGTTTACATCTTGTGGATGGCGGGGCTGTTTTCATGGGACAATGTGGGGCTACCATGGCGCTGCCGTGGGGTGCCATGGTAAGTGCCACGGCACGTTCCGTGTCATCGTCATGGTCGATGGTAGTCCGTGTGGCTTGCCGTGGCCATCTATGGCTCGCGATCGAAGCCTCACGACTTGCCATGGTAAACCACCGGCTGCCACAGCCATGGTCACTACCATGGTATTCCATTAGAAAATCAAACAATGTGAATCCGTGATCGGCCAGTGAGAGCGTTGTAACGTGATCGGCATGCTCCCAACCGGGGGAAAACAACCCCTCCGGGTACCTCTCGATAGTCGAGGCACAGGTTCTAGACCAAAGCCGGTTTGGTAACAGTCCCGCACACGCTCAGTGAAACAAAAATACAACATCCTTCAAGACATGGGTAGCATTTACCCTCTTTGCGAAGCAACAGGAGCTCTCATTGATCCCGAACTCTATACGAAATAAGCTACGACGCAAAGTTACCACAGTAATATCGATTATCGAATTTTAATTGGTTTTCGATCTTGTCTGGGACAGAAAAAAATGTTTTAGGTCGTGTTTATTTTTCCCGAATACCCTTGCTTTCGCTACTACAGGGTAGTCGCTGCTCTATCACGCTTCCGTATTGGTGCTTGGCCATAATTTTTATTCCGCTGTTTCTATGTTATTTTCTTCGTTTCCGACAACGTCTATTATCAGGATGTCTCTTTGAGTGCTTCGTCAGCTGTTAAAAACACAACGTTAGCAGCAGTAGTAGCTTTCGTCATTCTGGTACGTCTCATTTAAGCGTTTTCCTTTTATTTACTACCGCAGTACCGTAGTGTGAAACTAAGTTTACGCAGTGAATACTATGATGATCTTGTATTGCCCGTGCTGGATATGCTCTCGCGTATCGTGTACGTTGATACGGAGCTTGTTGTCCTTAATTTTCTGTATCAAACCCTGGGACCACAACGTGTCCGTCTCTCGGTCTGAATTAGACGGCATACCAGGACATGCCACAACCCTAACCCCAACCTAAACCAAAATAATTCAGTACGGAGACTGCGTCTATCGCAGACATTGGGTGGAAATATCGACATAACGCTTCAACCCTCTTGGGACTTCCAGAGGGGACACGTGACCATCATTTGTACGAGGCATCTGATACCTCATATAAGACACAGACAGTCCCAGCATCGACCACGCCAAACAGTCCTGGCTGCTACAATTCTGTATTTAGGGTAGGGGCATGGGCCAGAAATGCAACGTAGGGGGGCGCACAACACGCAGTAGAATGGTAAACGTAAATTTATTCAGATGTATCTTGCCATTATGTATGTGTTGGGTTGGAGCCTCCCGCCGTTGCTGGGGACTCTCATCCCAGATGATCACCCTTCTTCGAGCATCGTGCTAGATGCCCGTGAGGGGGTAACAACCTGGGTCCTAATGGCACAATACATGTGAAGTCAACCGTTTGCAGGGTAGTACGTGTAAGCCGGGACGGTGGGATGATTCTTTTTTGTGTATCCCCTTTCCACCTCGTAGTATATTTTCCCGAGGCTTTCTCCAAGCAGACTGGGCAATAGGGGAGAAGGCCTTCTGCATCTACTCTGTTGTTCCAATATTTTGACCTCAATCGCAAGCCAGGTTTGGTTCAATGCATTGGACACCCAGAATGCTGACGTATCGTGCTATTATGCAAGTGTTGAGTCGGAATGAGCCGTCGACCGTTGCTGGCGACACCACCTATACTTTCTGTCTGTTGGTTTGGCTTTATTCTTGTTGTTCGCATCACCTAGCCCGTCTGGTGCCTTATGTAGGTCGTGATCCCGTTTTCCTCTTGACCTTTACATTCATAGTTCCTTCTCTGGACTTCTATACCCAAACTTGCGTACCATAGGGGTTGTCTTTGCGAGAAAGCTGCACATTGTTTCGCGAACTTTTAGATTGTGGACCACTTAGTCGCATCCGTGTACGCGTGTTGGTGACTTTGCCCGCACTATTTCCTCGACGTGGTGGTCTGGAATATCGCCGATATTCCTCTGACCTAACCCTGCGCATTTCCTACTCATCCGTGAGGCTGTAGAGGGTTCGGGTGGATTCCATACACCTACGGACTTCAGACCAAGCGAGCATTTCATTGGCAGGACCACTGTGTCCGTAGTGGACAACACTTGCCTGTAGCCGGCGTTGAGCGGGAATTAATTACTAGTGCGCCTGAGCTTGGACGGATCGACTGACAAAGCGTGTATGGTCGAGGACGCGAGGGAACCTGGTGTGCTTTCACTTCTGCCTACCGGACGAGGCATCACCTCGTTATTGGGCTATTTAACTCCCGTGTTTGCGAACGCCTTATACGCCGCCTGAGGAACCCTGCTCGGGGAAACTGCTCCTGAGAAATCGTCGATGTTTTAGGGACGCCTTCAGCATGATCCTCGAAAGTCGCCCGGGAAGGGATCGAACACCAGCAGTCCGTCTCCAGTGTAATATAGAAGTGTCTCACTCAGTGGGTGGGAATATACGATATCGTCAGTCCGACCTGCTGGTGAGATTGAACGAAGGCCTGCGCAAAGTCGCGACCATTGACCCCGCTATCCTACACCAAGTGTATCCCAAACGGAAGCGGGTGGCGAAGACCGTTTCGCAACGTTTGAGGGTCAGAGATGGTAACCCTAGACCGCCACGCGTTGGTCCACGGTAGCGACCTCTGGCATGTCGAGAGGAAAATTCCGTACACTACCGTGGCACCGATTGATTTCGGCCCATCTGCTAGCTGTGTATACCTACGTTAGGACGATGGAACCACACACGTGACTTGTGACATCAACCCCCCACCACTGAGAAGCAATCAACATACATGCACGAAACAACGTTCAAGCTATGCAACCTATTTCTAACGAACCGTCCAGAAAACATGGTAGACGAATGAATACGCAACTTAACTCCGGGCTGGTACTTACAGTAGTAATGACTACCTGACCACGTCACGTATCCGCTATCCTGAGAACAACCCTCCTATAACAGTGACAAAATTTGTACATAAATGTGGTGCGCCGAGATACGTTTTGTGCATCATCTGCCAAGGTGACACCACAGCGCGCATCTCACGTATAAATCAACCCCAAATCGAAAGCAAGCTGTGTTTTCGTCGCCGTATGATGCGAGTGCAGTTGTAATTGTGTACCTGTGATTGTGAGCGGAGGAACTTTGATGGATTGTCTGCCCTGCGAAGAAGGTGTGGGCGGGACGCGTTTGTATCTCTCTGTCTACATCATGTGTGGGCACAATCGAATATATAACATATTCACGTTGTATCCCAAGTGCACATTCATCCCGCCTGGTGGTGAAACTCCCGGTATAGGTGGATGCAAACGCTAAGGATCGGGGTCAAACGATGATGCCTGGGCAATTCCATTCAACAGACTTTGGGCGGAATCGATTGTGTAGACAATTACATTTAATAGAGTTTACCCCAAAGAATTTGTATAGAATTTCAAATCAATTAACCTTGCCCGAACGAAATTGCCCCGGCAATTACAATTGGTCGACTTAGCCCCAAAGCAACTGCCCGGACAATTCCAATTATTGACCGGAACTGACCCAAAACAATTGCGCAGGCAATTCATAATAGTTGGCATTGCCCAAAGCAACCGCCCGGGCAATTCCAATTAATCAAATTCGCCCCAAAACAATCGCCCAGGCAATTCCAAGTAATGACTGGAATTGCCTCAAAGCAATTGCGCAGGCAATTCATAATAGTTGACATTGCCCCAATGCAATTGCAGAACTAATAGTCTACTGGAATATGAATTGTCCACAGGGTGTGATTGGTTTATGTAGAATATAGAGATTTTAGTTTCCATGTGATTTGTCGCCCCATCTATTTTCCCGCAATTTTAGATGGAGATTACTCGCAACGGACAGAAACAGGCCTGAAACCAAGCAACATAGCAGTGAACTCGCACACCCGCCAACAGCGAACAGCACTCGGGTACCCAGCGGCTTCGAGCGTGAACGCAAGCAGGTAATTTCCTCCGTAACACTGTCTAGCCAAATTGGTATGGATACGACATCTGCTGGAAGTGCGCCGAAAGCAGTCGGTGCCTCATTGTAGACCTGTACGCACGAACCACTCCCATCATCACCCACCCACTGACCCCCATTCATTTCTTCCGATTTGATTCGGTGCGTTGCAAATATTGGTATGCTTATGTATAAAATAAATATTAGATTTTGCATGTTATTCGTTGCCCCGTGTTTTTGTCTGCCATTTCGATGGAGACTACTCTCAACGCCTGGATGTTCCGCCCTTTGCCTGTTCGGGCTACTGTATAGGGCGACATGTACACTCGTTCATATCTGTTCCTGGGGCTAAGAGAAGTGTTCATCGCGGCGTGGCGACTCCGCCAAAGGAGGGGAAGATGATGGTCACGCGGAGGTACTACACGATACTTGTAGAGTTGCGGAGGCATACCCCTGCAACATTTGGTCAAAAGGGGGAATTGTTTTGACCCCTCCTGCGCGGCGGTGCCGTTAGCCCCAGCAACGTTCCCGCAAAAGAAAAGGAGAAGGCGGGCGTGCTGGGCATGAGCTGCGGGTATCTTGCCAGTGCGTCCGAATCGATCTCGGAGTGGATTGGGGCACGTGGATTCACCTCCCTCGGGCGTGGTTTGCCTATACGCCATGGCTAAAAGCCCCGGGGGGTATCCCCCTCGTTGATCATTTCCCATCAATAAACCAAGATGAAGGAATGCATACAAATGCTAACACTGGCCTACGTGCCAGACTGAATGCGTGCAATATAATACATCTCAAACAAGCAAACGAACACACCAACAACTACTGTAAGTAAAATACACATTAGACTGAATAAATATATTGTGAATGAAGAATGCGAAAAAAAACGAGCGACAGTTGCGTACGGTAAGCTGCAGGTGGCATGGCCACACCCGGCTGAGTGCGTACGCTTTCGAATCTGTGCGGTCCTAGCGTCTCGTATGGTAAGCGGCAGGCCTGGTTAAGCCCGGCTGTGTGCGGACAATATAATGTTCCAAAGCCAGCGACAGGTGCGTACGGTTAGCCTTCACGGTAAGTGGCGGATGATGTGAATCAAGTCCGGCCGAGTGCGTACGATTGGGAATCTGAACAACCCCACGTGTGGTAAACGGCCGGTGATGTTTCCAGACCCGGCTGAGTTGCGTACGGCGTAATTACGCCAACAGCAAGCGACAAGTACGCACGGTAAGCGGCAGGTGATTCTGGTCGCGCCTGGCTGAGTGCGTGCAGTTCATACGTACGGCAAGCGTCAAATGATTCTGATGCAGGGATGTAAGGGTGCGTTCGTCGTTTCGCATGATTTAAGCGACCTGGTAGAAGCTGGCCGTCATCTGTTCGTTCGATGCCAACCCCAAGTAAACAAACGAAATAACGACACACGCAAAGCAAGACAACGCATATGACACCACGAACATGAATGAGTGAACGTAACTGTACGGTATGCGTCGGACGATCTGAATTAAGTAGAGAGGAGTGCGTACATTTGTGAACCTGAACGTCTCCCATCTCTGCGTACGAGAATCGGCAGGTGGTGTTTCCAGACCCGGCTGAGTGTGTACGGAGTAGCTGGCAGGTAGGACGCGGTAAGCGGGCGCGGTAAGCGGCAGGTGATTCTGATCGAGTCCGGTTGAGTGCGTGCAGTTGCGAGCTTGCACGGCCCTAGCTTCGCGTGCGGTAAGCAGCGGGCGGTATTAGCCATGCCCGACGGAGTGCGTACAATATATAGGCAAAGGCCGTTGTGAACCTGGACGTCCCTATCTCCTCTGCGTCCGGTAAGGGAAAGTAATGCTTCTACTGTAGACCCGGCTGAGTGATAAAGGCGTCATTGCGTTAGTAACACGCGATAGGTGCGCACGGTAAGGGTGAGGTGGTTATGGTCGAGCCTGAGTGCGTGCGACTTGCGAGCCTGCACGGTCCTAACTTCGCGTACGGTAAGTGACGGGTGGTATCAAACAAATTCCGGCTGAGTCCGTATTATAGCTATAGGTGAAGGCGATCGACCGATGCGTACCGTGAGTAGCAGGTGATGTTTATCAAGCCCGGCTGATTTCGTACGATTGCGAACCTGGACATTCATATTTCCACGCACGATGAGAGGCGGGTGATGTTTACAGAGCCCAGCTGGGTGCGTACGTCATCCGTACGTAGAATGAGCGCCAGGCACGCATGGTGAGCATCAGGTGATTATGGTCGAGCCTGGGTGAGTACGTAGGGTTTCGAGCCTGCCCGGTCTCACCTTCCCGTACGATAAGCGGCGAGCGATATTGATCCAGCCCGGATGAGTACGTACAACATGCGGAAGTGGGCAACGGTTACGAACAGTAAGATGGGGTGATATTAACCCCTCGGCCGAATGCGTACAATTACCAACATAGGTTTGCAGAAAAACGCTCTATGCGATCCTTAGTCGTTCTGCGACCTTTTCCATCTCGACATCAGCGGTAGATACTGATGTTTGATCGATGCCATGCCTACACGTAACTAAGTGAAAGCCAGCAACAAGTGCGTGTGGTGAGCGAGAACGGTTCTAGCTTCGTCACCGTAAGCGGCAGGCGATACCCATCCAGCCCGGCTGAGTGCGTGGTACATGTACCATGCCATGCAAGACAAGCGGCAGGTGCGTACGGTAAGCGGCAGGCGATATGGCCCCGCTGAGTGCGTACGATTTCAAACCTGGCTTCATAGTGGGTGTCCCGCACGGTTCGTAATTTGCGCCCTTGTATCTAACCACGTTATCTTGTCGATAATCGCATGTGATCAACCCAATATTTTCAATTGGATGAGCAGAATAACTCGATTCGAACGAACCTTGAGCCGCAGGTAGTGTTGCTCACACCCGGTTGAGTAGGTATGGTTACGGGCCCGACAGTATATTTACGCTGCGACGCGGTAATCCATTTATACGATCCTGTGTACTTCCTTGCTCGTGGTGCGTTGGAGTGGTCACGCTGACGGGGATATCACCCCAATACTCGTGGATTACGTTCCCCGCCGCCTTTCAGGCCTGCGACAACGATGGGGCTCCGTCGGGGAAAGCGTGGGGTGCGTAGTACTGGAAGTAGAAATAATAGGGAGCCTCACGTGAGTGAGCAACCAATACGACAGGATGGAGGCGGACGTGGCGGGTCGGGAGTACAGCACCCGACAGGTTGGAACCAAGACAAGGACCTGAGCAGCCGAGATGTTAGATGGTTGAAGCTGCTCGAAACCAACGAAGGACGAGTCCAAAAACTCGACGAGTTGGTCGAGAGACTCGAGAGGGCGAGTTGACCGTGGGCGCATTTAACGTCAGTACTCTGGCCGTTAACGGCAAGAACCGTCTTAGCGCTGCCGAAGAAACCATGGAGGTCTGCAGGCAAAGCCAGTGTCATAGGGTCGGGTTGCAGGAGACGAGACGAGATGGACAGGATGGGTTCATAACCACGGGTTTCACTTTGTACTCCAGTGGAGCTGGCGGAGGTGGTACAGAGACCAAGGGCCAACACGGAGAAGGGATATCTATCAAGGAGTCGATCTTGCAGGATGTGGACAAGGATCGACTGGCTGTGTGGAGTACATCAGCGCTCCACTCATGAAGGTGCGACTAAACTTGAAGGGAAATCGAAATGGGATTTCCTTTGCGGTCACGTACGCTCCGACTGATGGCCAGAAAATCAGTCCGTGACAAAGATCGGGTTTGGGCTACACTAGGCAGCGCAGTCACTGACGTGCCTAAAGGAGAAGAACACCTAGTTGTCATGATGGACGTTAACGCTCGCACTGGCGGAAAGGGGAATAATGCGTCGATGGAAAGGCGCTGGTGGTATTCGGGCGGGGTACGCTGAATCACAACGGACGGCGTCTGCTGACATTCTCACCCGAAAATCAACATTCCCCAACACGTATTTAGCGCACCCAAACGTGGAATCTCATACACGTTCCAAAGTCCCAATTGTAGATAGGCCGCTACCGTCTGGATTGTATCCTCACGCGGCAAAACGACAGACGACTTGTACAAAAAAATGTCACTGTGTGTCGACCTCTCCTAGTGAAACCTGAATCACAACCTGGTCACGGCAGACATTCGGCTGCTTGGACGCTTTGCCTCTAATCGCCGGAGGCGAGAGATGGAGGGCAGACGAGTACTCGACCTGCAACAGCTGACAGCAAACCCCCATCTGCGGAGAGCCTTCACTAAGAGATTCACACAGCTACCCCCTGGCACGGATGTCGATGGTATGGCAGTGGTGATCGCTGAAGCGATGCTGTCAACTGCCGTTAATATCGCGTCACGTGCACAGCTCAGTCAAGGGATCGGCGGGGTGGTGTGCTAGCGAAGAAACGAAGTCGGAAATGCTTGTCGCTTGGAAAGAGAGGGAAGCCGCGAGAGAGCTATTGCGCGCGGATCTAGGCAACAGCAACGTCAGGAAGTCCCTGAAAGCAGCTTGGAAATGCCTAAATCGCGTGAGGCTTGAGTCTGTGCAGAGATTATTCGAGGGATTCTTCAGTCAACCTGAGGTACGCATCAAAGATGGCAACCAATCTGGTATACAAGCACCTCGAGGGGATGCATTTCGAGGGCAAGAAATCGTGCAGCTCTCAATACATCAAGGATGGAGAGGGGAGTTTGCTTCGTAACATTGGGCTCATTAGCGATCGGTGAGTACATTGATTCAGCTCGTTGCTCAACGCAAAGTCGCTAACGCCCGACTCGAGAATCGTCGAAGAGCTCAAGGCATGGCCCCCGTGCACACCTCTCGATGATTCACCTTTGATCTTTGAGGTGGAGGAAACTATCTTTGAGGTGGAGGAAACCATCAGGAGTATGTTAAACCACAAGGCTGCTTGACCCGATGAGATCCCCGCTGAACTTTTTAAACTTGCCTTAGATGAAGATCACCATGGTGATCGCCGTATACTAGAACAGGTCTACGCCGTTGTGGTCGCCGTATGGCAGGGCGGGGGCGTGCCGCAGGAGTGGAAATATGCCACGATCATAATGCACATGAAGGACTGAACTGAGTGCGGTAACTATTGAGGCATCTCATTCGTCGCACACGCTGGCAACGCTGTCCTCAAGGTAATTGCCAAACGCCTAAAAAATACTGTTAACGGCAGGATATCTTACAAAACGAGCCGTGCGACTTCAGACCGCCACGGTCGACGATTGATGTGATCTTCGTGGCTCGTCGACTTCAAACGTTGGTACTTAGGATTGAAGCACCCGTTCTTACATGGTGTTCGTCGACCTCACCAAGGCATACGATTCAGTCGACTGGACTCTCTTGTGGACCGTGCTCGCTCGGTTTGGCGTACCGCTAAAGATGCTCACGGTTGTTCGCCACTACCACAATGGAATGCATGCACGCATCCGAACGGACGATGGTGAATATTTAGACAGGTTCAGGGTGTGGTAGGGCCTACGAACGGTAAGGATGCATGATCGCACCATGTTTATTCAGCATGTTCTTTACTGCCGTACTGCGTGTGGCGGTGAAGCGGTTTGGCGTCAATGCACATGTGGTGAAGGGTACGGTGTGCACCAATGTGAAGGATGAGAAGGGGGGGGGGGAGGAAAGCGAGGGTGGGCGGAGGAAGGGCGCGATAAGTCCCAGGAGACTGTGGTGGGGCCGTAGCCGATCTGGGAAATGATGTATGCACATGACGCGGGCATCGTTTCCAGATCGAAGAACAGCCTAGCGAAAATGATGGCAAATATCGTTACAGTTTGTGTTTCGTTCGGATTGACAGTTTCGGAAGCCAATACGGCGACTATGTGCCTGATGACGAGACGCAAGGACAGGATCACTTTTGTCACTGAGGCAGCCGGCAAAGGGGTACAAACAAACCACAAAGTTTGAGGACCTTGGGGAAACTGTGTGCCAGAACGTCGACCTTACTGTTAGAATCAACCGGTGCGTGCTGCTGGCCAACCGACGCTTCAGACTGGTTTCTTTGCCACTGTGCGACCAGCCCACTGCACGGCTCCGGCTCAAAGAGCAGACGCTCCAAGCCGGGGTAATGGGGACCATGCTATACGGGTGTGTCACGTGGAGCCCCACCGTGGCCCATCTCGCCATACTGCGGACAGCTCACCGCCGATTGCTCCTCTGCTGCATCGGATAAAAACGGAAACCTCGCGACAGCTATCACATGCTTTCCTACGGAGACGGCCTGGCGAAGACTAGCTGTGAGAACGTCAAGACGACGGCACGAAGGAGGATACATTTCGCGGGGTTTGTGGCTCGTATGGGTACGAGAGACTACCCAAACTAGTGATGTTTTGGGAACTGGAGGGAGGGAAGGGTTACTTCGGAGGGAAAGAGCAGGACTGCATGGGTTGTCTCGATCGCGACTTCTCGTTGTTTAACTTGTCCATAGAACAGAAATAATTGATGCTGGCAGCGAACAAATTAGGCAAGTGGTCCAGACGTGTTGAAGCGACAGAGCAGTACATGAAACGCGGGTTCGTCAAGGAGAAAGGGAAGGCAGCAAACCTGAACTGACGATTATGGGAGACGAATGACTGGCTGTGTGGAAGAATAGAAATAAATATGGTGCCATCCAGGAATGGGCACGAAGGGTTTGCAATGAACGAAGCTCAAGACGAAAGGGGTCACGCACAATGTAAGTACCTGAGGGCTCACACACAACACAGCGCACAATGTTTGGACCTTGTCCATTGGACCTTGGCCGGCAGGTCGCTGTGGGAGCTCATATGTATCCCAGCCCGATTACAGTGATGCAAGCTGAGACAACTGCTCTCTCAAGGACGAATTGGAAGAGAAATGGAGGTGATATGGGGCAGCTACGTGAGACGGAGATGGCCGTCTTTGCTTTACACACCAGGAGGCGGTGTGCTTTAGGGAGCTGTGGTCTGTCCGCACCGCTTCTAGGCAAGTGAAACAAGACCACCTGGCCAGGATGGCACAACAAGTACAATTTTGTAGTGAGATTTACACACTACCAGTCTTGGGCTCCATTTTTATTATTAGCTTCACGCAGGTTCACTTAGCCTTTGTTGCATACCAGTACCTGGTATCCTCTTCATGAGTTACAGAACGCTGTTGAACACAGAGTAGAGGCGGCAGTACTTGTACTTGCTACGACGCCAACTCTTGAGTAGTATGTAGCAGACCAAAGCCAGCAAGCGCGCCTGAGTCTAGTCGTAGACTACTGCTGGCCCTGTTCTGCTCTGCTTGTGATGCGGAGCGGTTGAAAGTGATGTTCCTTGAGCTCTCTCTGCTAAATTTCTTACCGCGATTACTACGAAACAACGCCATACTTTTTGCCCCACGTAACAAATATAGTCCAGAAATCGAGGCTCAGAGCTTCACGAAAAAAACAAACAAAATACTCGGTGTAAAAACGTACGCTCAAACTGACGAACAAGATAGGGAAGTAGACACATATGAAGCACCAGCGATCGACATCTACGCGAGATAAGGAACACTCTCAGAGCATGCAAAAATAGTGAGAGCGCAGCGAGACAAGAAAAACTGTCCTAGAAAACATGTAGCGGTTGACGAGAGCTCAGAGCGAAGAGAAAATGATCTGTGAGAAATGCACCGGTTGTACAGAACCTGACGAGAAAGAAACCTTCCCCGTCAAGAAATACCAGGTATCGGTAGTGTGCGCACACACTCCAAGGCATTGCGCCTCGACGCCAGAGGTTTGAAATATATGACGACGATGTTGCTCTCTGAGGTGCTATGGAAACTTCCCTACGCGCCACCGGAGGCGGATTTCCGATAGCGTGAGAACGTGGTGTTCATCGTGCGTCCCGTAAGCGTTCTTGTTGGCACCATGGCAAAACCACTCTACGTAACACGTCATACAATATTGTATCTATTTATACAGGTACGTGAAGTCGCGTGGTGGTTTGTGGCCAACGTTCTCTTCAGCTTCTTCAGGCAGAACGATGTACGGGGGAAGAGCTCATCGACAAGAGGAAGGGCTAGGGAGGGTGACACTCAGGTGGTACTCTACGCAACGTGTTTGCCCAATTTTTAATGTAGTGTTTGCAGAGTGTTCCCGTGCTTGAGTTTTGGTTTCGAGTATATCGTCGCACGTTCCAATTCTTCAACTCTTGTTTGTGTTTGTGCAGGTGAACAAAAGAGCGGCTGCTTTTTTTCTCTTGCCCCTGTCGTCCCCTTTCGCACCCTCCCCCCCCCCCCCCCCCCCCCCCCTCGAGAAGTGCGCTTTCTTACCAAATGAACACTGCCTGTTATTGCAAAGTCACGTTAAGCAGGGTCAGCAGCCCATGGACTTAGACAAGATAAATTCTGTCGTAGAGGGTCAGCGGACTGTTGGACGCAACATCCCAGTTGGCGGCAAGTGCTGCGTAGCCGGCATGGAAGTTCAGCCGTGGGGCTCTGATCTCTACATCTTCCATGCCGCCGTAGCAAATGCCCTCCACAAGGCCGGGCACGTAGAAGTGAGAAGTACGCAGGGTTCCCGTTGAACAGCAGCGCTGAGAAAGCTTTCTTAACTGTGTTTTCGTTGCATGCCGGGTGTTTGGCTATGTTCTACCTTCGTTGCCGCTGCCGCTGTCGGGGTATTGTTTGTGAACTTGCAGCTGGCCTCCTCAGTACATCATTGACGCCGGCAATTTGAATAAGCGCGTCATGCGGACTGGTTTGGTATAGTTATTGCGTTCGCCATCCGACAATGTACGGGACGAGTTTCAACGTCCAACACTCAGGAACTTAATAGTCCCCGAAAGAAGAAAACCAAAGCCAACCAAACAAAATGGAAACCTATGCACGTAGTCTAACTCCCTTCTGTACTACTCCTGCCTAACATCTATCTCATTCATTTACTGTCCTTGCTCCTTCCTTCTCATCACAGTTTTGTTTGCGACCGGTAAGCAGGACAATGACTTAATGTTCCTGGGGCTAGTTCCGCATGCTTCTGGATTAGTTTTCTAGTCATGGGACGAAACGCCCCGCTTTGCTGCAAGGGCTATGCATAAGCGGCGGCGTGAATGGCAGTCGGGATTGAGATTAGGACGGGGGTGAGAGCGCGGGCAAGATCGGGAACGGGGGCGGGATTAAGGGTGGCGCAGAGAGTGGCGTTTTCAGTCAGTCGAGACCCTTGCAGAAAGTGGTTTGGGCAGAAGCGCGGCGGGGGCAGGCACTTGGGCGGTGGCGGGAGCAGCAGTTATGTAGTTTAGCCTACCCAAGGCCATGGAACGGACAGTCTTGGGGGTATGATGGGGGGAAGCACCGGGTAGTGTAGAGGGTTTTTTGTTGCCTCTGAACTTTGCAGGCGATGTCGATTGGGTATTGTCTGCTTGAATACTGTACAGATGAATTTAAGCGTACTCCGGTAGTACTACAAACATACCCAATGAGCTTGTTCTGCTGCAATTTTTAAACAGCTCGTTTGTGGGTATGTGTGCGTAACCAGAGACCGGCAGTGCGCGGGAAATGCAGTGCGGGAAGTTTTTCACGTACAACCGCGCCGACCTAGCAGCGGGAAGGAGGAAAAATACATTTTATCGTCCCGTTCCGCCGAGAACAAAGTATTTACCGTCCCGCCCCGCCGAAGAAAAAGATAATTACCGTCCAGTCCCCCGGAGGACAAAAATATTTACCGTCCCGTGCCGTCACGATTCTCAGTCACTGTGACAAGCCTTGGTTTTACCCTTAGCGGTGTTCTTCCGGACAAGCCGTGGTTAAAGGTGTAGTCCCATCGCCTCCCCCCGGCACGTGCCTTCATTGTTTATCGCGCATAGGGTTCAGCATTCCCACTGCTCGTCGACTTTCATCCAATGTAGCTAACTCACGCTTTGGTGCTTTCCGCCAATCGATGTTTTATGCACGAAAAAGTCCTTACGAGTATGCACTCAGTGCGACTTGACCAACGAAGTTGATCTTAGTAGGCACGCAGACCACCTACTAAGCCACTGGGGACGCCGATTGTACTGATGTAGTTGAGTAGTAGAAAGAACGGTACGTGAAGATAGCACACAGCATAGATTAGTTACGAATCCTATTCGTCTGGTCACAATGCAAGGGTAGTACTGAAAGCAAGCGATATTATACATACGATCGCTTTACATTTTTCATGCTGACTGCAAAGTACGTTTTCTCTACATCATCCTTAAACGAAGTGCATAGTATTCTCAGCATGTAAAACTGAGTCTTAGCTTGAGTCTTAGCTGCGGTAATTGCGAACTTGTCTGTCTGTCTGTCCGTCCGTCCGCATGGCATATATTTTCGAACAATTTCCAATGGTCGATATATAAGGTCGTCACAGATGAAATTCGTACTACGTATTCGACCCTTACGGACCTTACATACTGAAAAACATATCATACCACCATGGAAATTAGATTATATAATACATCCACAACACCATACCATCATACCATATCACATACCGTGGGTTTTCGTACCAGGTATAGCACATCCAACCGTATACCATCGTATCACATCAAGTACATAAGAGCATACGTTGAAGGTGCAAGGTGATGAGTAGATGTGGACAACTAAAAAAAAAAAACCTGGTTTGGCCCGGTTTTGGGAAATCCCAGCACCGCGTGGTTTTGCCGGTTCAAACCGGTTAACCGGAAACCGGACAAAACCGGAAAAAACAAAACCAGAACACCGGTTTAAACCGGCAGTACCGGACATATTCTTAGTTGGTTTTCGACAGAATAAAACCATTAATATGTCACTATCAATCGACTACCTGCACAGCAACAGTTGCAGGACTGGTATTAGCGGAGCATGTTGCATACTATTGTACGTACCTGGCACCCTGGTAAGTGTTTACATCAACCAAACCTTGGCTGGCATTTTTCTTTTGTAATATTCATAATATTAATAAGAAACTTACGTAAAGGGTTCGTAGGCTCGTAAACCAGGTACATGTGCATATATGCATACACTGTGCATATATGCATACACTAGGGGGCATATGTATGTGAACATGCCTTGTGTGTTGTGTGTGAAGGTGACGTAATTGACACATTGCTTGAGGAGACGATATACAACGACCCCCATACCATAGAAGTGGTCCTATGTCCCACGATGTGAATAATGGTATACACGCTGCGAGGACTAGCGCCGACACAGAGAGATAGCCGCTGTCGTGTGAATTTCGTCCTGTGAATTGCTGTAGAAACTGTAATTTGCTGGTTAGCTGGCTATCCTGCTGCACCCCTTGGCAGTGTGTGTCAGCGAAAAAGCGTGACAAACGCTGGTTGTCAGCTTGGTTTGGGATGAAATTGTGCTCATTCATCGTCAAATTGTGACGCTGCCGTTTCGTACTTTTGCAATATATTCGCACACTGACCGTAGGGCTATGCTGTTTTACCTGGATGTCAGGGTAGTTAATATGTGGATGCTCTTGGTTCAGGTGACGTAGCTTCTTGGGATGTCGGGTGTGGGCGCTGCCAGCTAGGGCGCTGCCATGGTTAACTTCCCCCCCCATTGTCCCGGTGGCGTTTACCGGTGATATACTGTCCAGGTCGGTGCCCTGTAGTATCTAATGTAGGGGTGGGTGTTTCACTTTGTTACTAGACGCGAACAGCTTACTTCTGTTCGGTGTTCAATAGTCTTCGGGGGGGGGCGATGCAAAGCCAAACCAGAAATAAGCGATAAATTACTCATCAGCGGTTGTTTCTTTGGGTTCCACGCAGTGCATCATCGCGAGACCCGGAAAATTATCCTGCTGCGAAGTATATTTTTTGTCTCCTATGATACATGACCACGACCCATATGGACTTGTTGCGTGAAACCTTGACAGTAAGGGTATCTCTAGTATATACCAGGAACACCTTACACGCATCAAGTGTTGAACTCGTCGAGCCTGCTGCACGTCCTCCATGCCTCAATATATTTGAGAGATTGCTACATCACCAGAGCAGAATAATAGCCTTGTAATCGAAGCTCTGCACAAATACATGATATACTACCAGGCGGTAGGTGTACGGTACTGTTGTGCTACTGTATACTTCAGTACATATATAGATAGGCAAGGTCTTACTTTCATTGCATGAAATCACGAAAAACCGGTTAAAACCGGGTTAACAAAACGATTTTACCCGATTTTCATTTGCAGAATAACGCCTCGTTATCCTATTTCGTTTTTTTATTTTCCTCTAACGTGCCCGCCTCTAGTGATGAGGTGATAAGTGAGGTGAAGGTGCAAGGTGGTGAGGTGATATATGAGGAGGTGAAGGTGCAAAGGGGGAGCGATGGAGGAGCGCTTGCGACGATCGCCCCGAAGAACAACGGCACAGCCACTAAGGTGAGGTTACTGACATGCTGCCAACTTTTCGTTCGGCAGTCCACTACATGAAATAACCAGGATCTTAGATCTGTAATGATGTGTCTCAAAACGCTATCGGCCTTTATCGATGTCAGTGCAAACCCGCGAGGCGATGCGGTAGTAGCGAACAGTTTCAATGCGGCATAGCAGCAGCACAGGAGCTGGGGGTACACTCGACCTTACAGACTGCGCTTCTGCTTGAACTATCATGTACAGTGTACCGTCCTTCGGGTCCCATGGCAGTTGGTGCATCGAGCAGCGTCTCCTCTTGCAGCAACGCAGAGCTTAACGTGACCAAGATGGAATATTGCCTACTGTAGGACTATGTCCGTGAAAGTAAGGAGCACTGTGTATTTCATACAAAATAATTAACTTTCCTTAAATTCCTGGTCATTGATTACTGTACGACTGTGTCCGTCAAAGTAAGGACCGCTGTGTACCCCATAGCTTTGGCCTGCTCCGTCCTTGAGGTGGGCCGAGGACGTCCGCCAGGACCTGCAACGGTCTAGCGACAGTCACACGAGCATCGAGCCTCGGGCTGGACAGAGGGTAAGCCTTGCACGGTCCGTCTGGCGGCCTGTCCACTCTAAGGACCGCGTGGGGTGGTGACGTTTTTTCTTCTTAACCCCGACGCCAAGGCGTTCATCTCTCAGGCGGGACGGGTACATCACCACAGCAGAGGGCGCTACGTGGGCAGCCGGGGGAGTGGAGGGGCTGGCCACAGCGTGCGTATGCATGCACGACAGGAAGGATGAGAGTGTCGGCGTTGACTGTGACGGCTGCACCCAGCCAACAGAAACCAACGCACTAACCGGTCTACGAAACGGAGAGCCACATTCGTCACAGAGAAGAAAACGAAGCAAAATAAGCAAAAATGGAGGCGTGGACGAGCCTCACGTCGGCCGGCAAAGAAAGCAGCACGTGCGGCTCGTAAGAGACAGAAAGAGGCAATTGTGGCGGTAGCGACCTACAACGTGCATACTCTGGCTGTAAAGGGGAATAACGGGTACGGGCATGACGAGCGTCTACTGGCGAAGGGACGGCAACTCGGTTGTGACTTCGTAATCGAGCAGGAAACTCGGAGGTCCGGCAGCACGTTGTTCCGTGCGGCAGGGTACCGCGTGTTCTGTTCAGGTCCGGAAAACACAGCTGCCAGGCAAGGTCTGTACGGAGAAGGTCTAGCTGTCAAGGAATCGTTGTGCAGTAAGTCTGTGTACACGCATCAGTTCATTGTCGAGCGGCTTATATATATTCGCTTCGAGCTCGCTAGCAAATGCGATAAGTTGCGTATGCTCCAACTGGTTGTACTAAGGACGCCGATCTGACACGTCTTGGTGCAAAAAAAGATCCCGACGAAAGAGTGTCTGTTTGTACTGATGGATGCCAACGCGCGAACTGGACAGAGGATGAAAGAATGAGGTGATGATGAACGTAGAGTGCGTGGAACCTATGGACGTGGTGTTTGCAACGATAGTGGCAAATGATTCCTGCCGTTCGCCACCAATTGCAAGTTTGCTCTCACCAAAACGTTTTTCAGCACGCGCAAGGGCGAGATATCGCGTACACACAACGGCACCAGCCCGAATGACTGTAAGTGGATCGGCTACATCCTAACCCGTCAAGCCCATCGACCTAGAGCACAAAATGCAAAAGTCGTCCCACAGCCTTCTGCTTCAGCTAAGGCTGACTCAGACCACAATACCTTGTATATCAAAGGCCGACTTAGTGGTCCCTTTGCGCCCAACCGACAAACACGAAAACCCCGAACACCCCGAGAGTTCGACAGGTAGCTTTAATGTAGGGTGAATAGTGTCGTGAACGAGGAGTAGGGAGGGTCATTGCCACTCACAGCTTATCCAGCCTCGTAGTACGTCTGGCATGCTTGAGTTATTCACAGCGGCTACTTTTGATGTGGTCGAAAATGAGGTGACACCCCTCCACGTCGCCACCGCAGACATGGATGGTGTGAGCTTGCTGAACCCTTGGCCGCATTCATATTAGCATGGACAGCGAGGGAGGATGCATGACAATTCTTGCGTGCCCACCCTCGGGACAGAACCGCCTGGAATACACTGATAGCTGCGTGTCAAACCTGCAGAAGGTGATCGCCGCAGGACTGCATGCGTACTTCGAAGAGTACCTCGCCGAAACAGAACGACTACTAGCGGATAACAACCAGAGGGGATTTTACAAGCACCTTAAGAGTACGGTGGGATTGGAGGAGACAAAAGCGAGGAGCGAGCAGTTCATTAGGGACGAGGATGGAACGCTGTTGCGGGATCAGGTTCGAATTCGTAAACGATGGTCGGGGCTTTACCACAAACTCTTGAACCCGAAATCGATGAACCCCGATCCCACGATCACCGACCTTTCGCCACCGCGACCGCTTAAACTATTGCGCGGATATGAACCATCCATGGACGATATGACGGAAGTACTTAAGGGGATTTCAACTTGGAAAGCTGTTGGGCAAGATGGTTTCCCGGCAGAACTCCTGAAAATCGACCACCCCGCATTCGCTCATTGCTTTCACAACATCTTTGCGAATGTTTGGGTAACAGGAGAAGTCCCCCAGCAATGGAAATGTGCGACCATCAAGGTCCTTACGAAAAGCGCGACCGCACTGATTGCAACAGCTACAGAGGGATTTCGCTTGTTGCCCACGCAGGCAAAGCTTTGCTGAAAATCGTCGCGTCCCGCCTCAGCAACTAATGCGAGATCGCGGGATTACTCCCGGAGGAACAGTGCGGCTTCCGCCCCGCACGATCAACGATTGATTATTGTTGGTCGTGCGCCGATTGCGAGAGCTCAGACGACACAGGAAAATGCCCCCGTACGTGTGCTTTATCGATCCGCAGAGAGCGTACGACTCTGTCGACCGAGAGCTGCTATGGGAGGTACTCACACGCTTTGAAGTACCCACCATGATACCGACAATTAACCGTAATTTCGACGAACGCATGCGGGCTCGCGTGCGTACGGATGACGGCGAGCACTCGGAATAGTTTGATGTCACGCAGGGGCTGCGTCAAGGCTGCGAGCTATCACCGACACTGTTCAACGTGTTCTTCGCTGCTGCGCTATACGTCGTACGATTAACAGTACGCTTCAGCCAAGACAAAGCCATCGTAAGGGGTTTAGTTCAACTCGGTGATGCTGGAGGAGTCGGAACGGAGGAGCAGGAGCCGTTGGCGTGCGTGCGAAGGGCTGTGTAGGGCATGTTGTACGCCGATGACGCAGGAATTGCCTCGACGTCGGCTGAGGGGCTCGCGAAACTGGTGACAGTCTTCGAAGCAGCAGGCCTCACGGTATCGGAAAAGAAGACAGAGACAATGCTTCTACTAACACCAGACCAGGCACCCCTCGCACCACCCCTCGTCATCGAAGCAAGGCCAGAGGTATTAGCCGACGGCCCAGGTCTTATACCTAGGCGCTATAATTCACAAAACGCTGACCTCTCGCTCGAAATCGGCGGATGGATCCGTCTCATGCGGACATGCCTCAAACGGTTCGGCCCGGAGTTGTATGATAGGACAACCGTCTCATTCAGCCTGAAGGTCCGAATGCTGAAGGCCGAGGTGATTGAGACCCTGCTGTACGGGTGTGCGACTTAGACCCTCAGAGCGCAACACTTTGCCAAGCTTCGAAAGGCTCTCAAACCAGTCTTTTCGTGAGTCATTCCAGCGCCGACTTCGTACTGACCACGTCAGTCTGTCGTACACGAAGGCCTTCAACGTGACACGTTTCGGGAGCATCGAAACGACCATCCGTATACAGCGGCTCTTCACTGCGGGGGGGGTGGCACAGCGACGGTAGGAGCGATTGCCCAGTCGGGTAACGTTCGGCAGGATGGCTGGTGGGGAGAACCCGAGACCTAGCGGACAGTTCAAGAGTGGGCATAGATGCACAGTCGAAGACCATAGGGATATCCGAGCCACCGAAGGGTCAACGGAATATGCCCCCTGAGTGTTTGGAGCTGAGACCGCACTGTGGTCCACTGCAGCACAAAAGGCGGGGAAGTGGTACAGGGGGATCCTTGAAGCCGCCGAACGGTTCATGGTGAGGTCGCACGAGGATGAGGCACAGCTGAGTAGGAAGTGCCGCGCATCCGCCGTGGGTGGTGTCCACTGGAATAGGGGGAGGAGGGGTAACAGGAGGAGTGCAAGGAAACCCGACCAAGGGAATGCGGGGAGGGGGGGGGGGGGGGACGAGAAGTAGAAGGGAAACCGAGGTCTACGAAAGTAGGAAGGAGATGGCAGACAAGGTAGCAAAGCACAAGGTCGGCTAGGAAGTAGAACATGCGTATGCTACTATGATACTGCCGCCAACTGGTGGTGCAGCTGGTACGAACGTGGTCTTCGTTGGCTATGTTTTTGTTTTAGTTTTTTATTTTGTTCTTGATCCTCTGATATTTATTTCATTTCTTTCTCTTCCTTTCTTGTTTTAGCAAGCCCTACGAAAGGAGTCTTGTGGCGAGGGTGGATGACGAGCCCGCTTTCCTTTTTTCGTATTGTCTGACGCAGAGGGGCGGGGCATAGTTGACGAACGCAGGACGGAGGAGGCAGACAGGGAAGCAAGGTCCTAAGCGGATCAATAGGGAGAACCTGGCTAAGCTATTACTACCACAAACTGCTCCCGCAACCTGGAGGGTACTTTGTGCTTCGGTGTGCCTTTTCTTTTCCCTTGGCAGTTGGTTCTTAGTCTCAATCTGTTTAAAAATAGAGTGGTGTTTTTGTTTTTCTTTAGCGCTCTTTGTTTTCACGTGAGAACTTGTATTTCTCTATTAATCGGTTTGAAGAATCGGCACGGACACTGGTGGTGCAGGATGTCGACGGGTAGAAAGAACGGTTTAATGTTTTTATTAATAGCACACACATGCATTGTCTACTGCTGTGCTCCATACCAGGTACGCCTGAAGGGTAGAATGATGATTGATAGATTATAACCGGTTGATATGCGTCAGATTTCACGGGGTGTTGGTAAGTGCATCTTTTGTTCTGTCTCTTTCGAAGAATACGTATGTCGTGACTGTCACATCCAGTATGATAACATGGCATTGCATTATCTACTGCTGTGCTTACTGTATACGGAACATTGTAGTTTATGAGGAACTGGTGCTGGGGTACACTCGACCTTACAGACTGCGCCTCCCCTTGGACGTCCGGGTACCGGGTACCGTCCTTCGGGTCCCATGGCAGTGTGCGCATCGAGCAGCGTCTCCTTGACTTGCAGCAACGCGGAGCTTAACGTGTCGAGGCTGAAATATTGACTGCTGTACGACCACGTCCGTGACAGTAAGGGCCGCTGTGTGATTCATACCTGGTACTCGATAATTAAGGCCCCTTAAATGACTGGCCATTTACTACTGTACGACTGTGTCCGTCCTACAATACTAAGATCAAGTCTGTCTCTCTTTGCGGAGCAACAACAGCGAAACAAATCTCCAGGACCGCGAAAAATAGAACGTCCGTGTCTCCTATCCGTATTCTTCGAGTTCGTGGTCGAAAACGGGACTGTCAGTTTGAACCAATAAAAAATCGTTCAGATCCTGAGTACACGACTGCTGTTCACGCGTTCATGCGTGCCACCCTTGGACCTTTTAGAACTTAGGGAACTCAATTTCCAGGAGGGAAGAAAATAGAACGTCCGTGTCTCCTCTCCGCAGCAAATATCCCTCGAGTTCGGGGTCGCCGCGCTCGTCGGCGGCGCGAGACTCCGAGACGCGCGCACGGGAGAACACCTGTCGGACGCCGGCTCGCGCGACCGTCGAGGAAAGCGGTCGAAAAAGCAAGCACGAAGCCAGGAAAGCGAAGGCGTGTGGAATCCCTCAAGACGAAATCGGAAGCGAATGCTGCGCTTTCAGGCGTCGGGAATCATTGAATATATATTTACAAGAGGTTCCTGCCGGCACCCATGCTCCGGATAGGGAAATATACCTCGGTGCCAATTCGTGATTCCTTTTTTTAGCAGTATAAATAGGCCATTCGATCTTATAAATAGTACGAACATGATGATATGATCAGGTCAATGCCAAGTGATGCAGGAAAAGGGCAATGCCGAGTTTTCAGTTCTCAGCTTTGTCTCACTCGCATTACTTTTGACCAACTTTTACTTGACTTTCAGGATTTGTTTTTGCGACGTTGTTTCGTCTTTTTTTCAGCGATCTCTGAAGCCGAAAAATCAGAACCGTCTACTATTATGGGGCAGGAAACCCTCGATACTATTGATCTTTGTCCTGGAGGGGACAGAAGTCAGCTCAGATCTGAGAGGTTTATCACATTTCTCAGAACTGAGATTACTTGCATTTTGTGGACCATAGTACTGCTGCCCTTTATCTGCCCAGTTGCCAAGTAGTACCCCATACCCACGCCGAAGTATCATACCAACCTATCTACGGCGAGTTGTACCTACTGCCAACGGTGCTTGTGCAGGAGAGATGGCCTCTCATTTGCACATGAAAGCGATAGCAGCAGTAGCAGCAGCAGCAGCAGCAGCACAACAGCACCATTGCTGCTGCTGCTGTGTGCAGACGCAGCCGCATCATCAGCAGCAGGCAACTTGCAGCATCCGCCCAAATTACTGCGAGTGAGTACAGGACGCGTTACGCGTATTTTTACCAACCAGTATACGCGCATTATCTACACTGGTATAAAATACTCCCATCATGACTACAGGCAGCAATCGCAGCATATATTCCGAGATGCTGCTATTAATAGTAGGAGCAGTATCAAACACCTGATACCTGATACTTGGTACGTGATATCGATCGGCAATACAGAACAACCTGACAACCGCAAAATACACTGCTAACATGGGCTGAATTCTCAGTGTGAACCCCGAATTCAGGTCGGATACACGTGAAGCACACGCAGCACAATATCCACAGCACCACACAACCCCGATATACTGCCAGTACTCGCAGTGGAAGCAAACAGTCTCGAAGCCTCGATTACCTCCAGTAGTAGTGCTCGACGAAGAAAATTGACATGTTTTCACCAGAAAATGGTAAGGCGAACATCTTATATTGCAATAATTTTAGTCGTACCAGGTATACCGGTACCTGGTAACGAAGGATCGTATCTTAAAGCGGACTGTATGAAATAGTATATTAAATTTCTTTATTTACTCAAGTTTGGTAGCTGGATATGATTGAAAAAAGTGAAAACCGTCTGCTGTGAGTACGACCGATTAAGTGGTTGAAACTCAAGTTTGGAAGCTGCGTTATTGCGTGATACGTCAGACACGCTCATCGGCCGCGCTTGTTATGGATATTTGGTTTTGCTTTGTACATCTTCCAAGCAGAATACCTCTGAACTACTACTACTGCTGTACTGTTGCTGCCGTAGTAGTACTGGTATTTCAATGCGCCTCCAGAGATCAGACCTTGCAGCAGCAGTAGACAGTCCGGGCATGTACGACCACTTGTATGATATCCTCCGATGTGATTGGTCGGTTTTTCTTATCGACCACACTCGGTCGAATTCATACTCTCCAACAACCTCCATCCCGTTCCTCCGGCGAAAACAAATGACAGGCCGATTTTTATTCAACGATCTGGTAGCAAGAGCTGCGCGATACCCCGGGAAGGCGCGTGTAGTCGACTCGCGAAGAGAGAGGGGCAAGGGAAGACAGCCACCGAGTAAGGCAAAACCGAGGGGGTCGAACAGGCCGATGGCGGCCCGCAAACCAACAAAGGAGTCAGGAAAATAAAGGAGTCGGGAGTATAAAGCGGTAGCATCAGCAAGGCCGAGAATCGAACCTCGGATAGGAATAACTACAATACAGTAAGATCAAGTCTGTCTCTCTTTGCGGAGCAACAACAGCGAAACAAATCTCCAGGATCGCGAAAAATAGAACGTTCGTGTCTCCTCTCCATATTCTTCGAGTTCGTGGTCGAAAACGGGACTGTCAGTTTGAACCAATAAAAAATCGTTCAGATCCTGAGTACACGACTGCTGTTCACGCGTTCATGCGTGCCACCCTTGGACCTTTTAGAACGACAGGGAACTCAAATTCCAGGAGGGAAGAAAATAGAACGTCCGTGTCTCCTCTCCGCAGCAAATATCCCTCGAGATCGGGGTCGCCGCGCTCGTCGGCGGCGCGAGACTCCGAGACGTGCGCACGGGAGAACACCGGTCGGAGGCCGGCTCGCGCGACCGTCGAGGAAAGAAGTAAAAAAAAAAGCAAGCACGAAGCCAGGAAAGCGAAGGCGTGTGGAATCCGAGCCTAAATTCAAGACGAAATCGGAAGCGAATGCTGGGCTCTCAGGCGTCGGGAATCATTGCATATAAATTTATATTTGTCAATTTTTCGTATTTTTGTCAACTTTCCTCTTCGCACGAGCACTTTTAGGCTAAACACTAAGGGCCACTCCTAACGAACAAAAAAAATCACGATTCGTGATATTCTTGTCGTGAATCGCGATTTTAATCACGATTCATGACGCCAATTTTTTTTTTAGTCTCCCTAAGGGCCGTTCCTAACGAACCGAAAAAAAATCACGATTCGTTAGTTTTAGGCATGCCAAAAGATCACGATCCGTGACATTTCAGTTCTAACGAAAAAAGCCGAAAAATGTCGCGTTTCGTGATATTTTCAACTAGTTAAAGTTCTGATATTTCAAACCCAACGTTTTTTGGGGGTGTGGAGCAAACTCTCGAGAGTGGCACGGCCAGGCCGGGCTGGGCCGTCCGCACCTGGCCCAGCCCGTGACATGTTCGAATTGCGGGCCGAAGCCTGACCCAGCCTGTGAGATTCCAACTTCACCGGCCGTCGACCAAGCTCGTTTCGCGAGATTCTATCTCGCAGGCCGTCGGCCCGGCCAGGCCTGTGACATCCCCAGGTGATTTTCGCGTTTGTCATTTTCGCGTTTGTCTTCCAGCAGTGGCTCCTCCTCCTGGAAATTTCGAGGCCACAACCTCCTCGTTAGCCCGCGCCCAGCGGTGTCTTTAGGTAGCCGCCCGTTGCCCACAAGCTGCGTACGAAGCAAAGTCTGCCATGCCCCTATTCCGACCATCGGATACCGTTGGTGCACGTGGGTTGTGTAGTGCCTTGATCAGGCGTATTTTGAGACACGACAAATGTCACGAATCGTGATTTTGTTTTTTTTAGGGAAAAGCTAAAAATATTGGCGTCATGAATCGTGATTTTTTTTGTTCGTTAGGAGTGGCCCTACCCACGTGCACCAACGGTATCCGATGGTCGGCATAGGGGCATGGCAGACTCTGCTTCGTACGCCGCTTGTGGACAACGGGCGGCTACGTAAAGACACCGCTGGGCGCGGGCTAACGAGGAGGTTGTGGCCTCGAAATTTCCAGGAGGAGGAGCCACTGCTGGAAGACAAACGCGAACATGACCTGGGGATGTCACAGGCCTGGCCGGGCAGACGGCCTGCGAGATGGAATCTAGCGAAACGAGCTTGGCCGACGGTCGGTAAAGTTGGAATCTCACAGGCTGGGTCAGGCTTCAGCCCGTGATTCGAATATGTCACGGGCTGGGCCAGGTGCGGACGGCCCAGCCCGGCCTGGCCGTGCCCCACTCTCGAGAGTTGGCTCCACGCCCCCAAAAAACGTTGGGTTTGCAATATCAGAAGTTTGACTATTTGAAAATATCACGAAACGCGACGTTTTTCGGCTTTTTTCGTTAGAACTGAAACGTCACGGATCGTGATCTTTTGGTATGCCAAAAAATCACGAATCGGTTCGTTAGGAATGGCCCTAACTACACGGACACGGGAAGCCCTGCCGGACACATTGGTCTAGGTCTCGGCGCGATCCGTGCATTCTGACGCGCGTGGCGGGCGCTCAAAGTTTGGTTGCGGCGGGAGTGGATAAGACGATTTCCCTAGTTTCAGTAAGAGGCCTTACTTTGTACGTACGTATCGGTACATACATGTCATGCTGTCTGTTTTCTCCCCTAGGCTCTCACCAGCTATGAGCACACAGCTCAGACACATGCCAGGTACACAACAGACAACATGCACAGATCCCAACCTTCCAACGCTGCCGACCCCCCGCCCATCCGCCGTGCGTGTGCGACACACCCTTATGCGCAGTGTTGCTTTGGTTGGTTGTGTTCATCGGAGCCTGCAGTCCGCATTTTAGATCCGTATATATCCAGGATGACGTATATATATATCCCTGTACATATTTTCTGTGTTGCTCGGAGCACGGACCACCGCCTAGAGAACAATAGCCACAGCAGTGCACAGAGCGCAGGGTTCTACACTATTTGACCTTGTCATGGGCATGTCGTGGCATTGCCATGGTACCGCCCACGGCATACCATGGCATCACCACGGCATCCCTTGGTGTGGCATAAGATTCCATGGCACGCCGTGGGGGTTGCCATGACATGCCATGGGTAGTACCATGGCAACCCCCGCGGCTACCGCCACGGCACTCCATGGCAATCCCACGGCATATCATGGCAGCCCCCACGGCACCCCAATGTCCACGGCACCTAGGTTGGGGTTGGGGTTAGGGTTGGGGTTAGGGTTAGGGTCCCATGGTATGCCGTGGAGGTCCGTGGAAGGTTCCGTGGTATGCCGTGGAAGGTTTTGCCGCAGGTGGTGCCACGGCATGCCCCGGCATGTTGCGAAAAAAGACAATAATGTACATACCTCAAAAATCGCGACGTGCCAATTGTTCGAGCATTGTTAATAGCATAGACGTTTATACTGCGCGCGATAATTTTTTCGTTTCCGAGATTCGACTCGCACCATCCACGCTTTTTTTTTTAAATTCACTTTTTTTTCTACTTTTTTTGTACCAAGACTACAACAGCAACATTTTTTAATACTACTAATAATACATGCTGAGGACCAACGCCCCAACGGGTAGGGTGGACCGTAACTGGACCGAGTCCGGCGGGAAGGCCTCATAGTCTTGGTTTTTGTGAGTGGGTGAGCTCGCGCAAGTCCCACACTACCCGGGCGAGATGACTCTCCCGGGTGGCTATCTCCACCGCACCTGCTCCTCTCGGGGGTCAGGTCGGGTCAACGTGCCGAACTGGGCTAAATTGACACATGACACGAAATTGGGAAAGTGGTAGTGTCTGTAGAGCTTAAGCTATATTTTTACCAATCCACCGGAGGATAAACAAATAATAATAATAATAATAATAATAATAATACATTCGTCCACACCTTGCTTTTCTGAGCGTATACGTATTAATAGTATGATATATTGTAAGATAATAAGTTGTGTGTGTTTATTTTCCACTTCTGGCTTTTTTTGTACCGACCAGTACATTAATCCACCTCGTTTTTCTGAACGTATACTATGATATTGTAGTTACTTGTGTGTTTTTTACCCAAGAAGAAGAGTTTGATGGGCGAGCTGACGTGTGGCGTGCGTTCACACCTCAACATTTCACAGCTACTCCCAATAGTTGGGAGTAAAGCAAAGTATGTTCGAGAGGAATACTGCTCTTATTATCGCAGGTATAAGGATACAGCGTACACTCGCAGTATTTCGGGAGTTCTGTACTCGAGATACTGCGAGTACTCGCAGTATTTTGAGGTTCTGTCGATACTACTTCGTATACTTTCGGGCTCGCACTAGTGCGGGGTTCGCTACTGCTGCTGGCGTGGATACCCCCTGTTGTGCTTCAAGTGTCTCGGGGTTCTGTACCGCGGGTACTACAATATTCTAGTCTACACAGTAGCAGTATTTCGTCCGTTGGTAGTGTTCGTGCTGCTACTTCTGCGAGACTTACTAGTACTCGCAGTAATGAAGTACCCTCGATATGCCCAGTATACTTCAAGTGAGTATCACGTATACTTTAACCGTCTGCGCACCGCGTCGACAATTCTCAGGCCCAGCGTTCGGCACCAAACACACCTAGATCTAACCTCCGGCGTCCCCGGTGGCTTGGTAGGTGGTCCGCGAGCCTATCAAGATCAATTTCGTGAGTTCGAGTCTCACCGAGTGCATGCTCGTAGGGACTTTTTCTTGCAAAAAAATGATTAGCGGAAAGCGCGAGAGCGTGAGTTAGCTGTACATTCGATGAAAATCGACGAGCAGTGGGAATGCTGAACCCTATACGCGATAAAAACTAAAGGCACGTACCGGGGGAGAGAAGGGACGACACCTGTGACCACGGCTTGTCCAGAAGATCGTCGAGGGTAAAACCTCCTACGAGTGGGCTGGAAAGTAAATGTGATGATGAAAAAAAAAAAAAAAAAAAAAAAAAAATAGTCCCACACGAGTGGGAGTTGGAGCAAACCACTTTCGCCGGAGACAACTTGAGTACTTAAAGCAGTCTGGAAGTATTTCGAGATACGCACTTGCGAGGAATATATATATGCATGTGTACTGCGAATACTCTCAGTATCTCGAGGTTCTGTACTGCGCATATTGCCTTTACTTAAGTATTAGTATTTCGTGTTTCGATACTACTGCGGGTACATACTTTCCTGTATTCCCGGGGTTCGGTACTGCTCACACTCTCATTACTCTCAGTATTTGGGCCTTCTCAGTGCTGGCAATATTTTTGTCGCCAGTACTCCAATACGCTCAGTGCTCCGGCTACGATTTGTTCTCGCCAAGCATTTATCTGTGAAACCTTGATGTTACCCTGAGCACCAAGAAACATTTATTTTGGGGGAACATATATATACATCGTACCAGTATGTATGTGCCGTACCTTACTCAAACGGTCACAAAGTGTCTCGTGATTCACTATTAAAAATACCAACAACACAAAGCAGATTTTTTCTAACATGTCGAAATATCTTTACGAACCACGACGAATTTCTTTGTCCCCCCCCAGTGCGACCACGAGTAGTACCGATAGCCAGCACACATACCCACCCAGTATGAGCCAAACCCCGCCTGCTTAGGTTCCGTCTGTGCCGGTCCCGATTGGTCTCTCTCGTCACTCTCACCAACTCCAACTGCGACTTCACAAAATAATACAGTCAACATGAGAACAGCGCTCGAACGCATTTCGTCGAGGGCAATAGCAATTTTCAGTATATATGCCCAGCGGGATCACATACTTGTAGCCTCAGTTTATTCCGCCATACGCTTCTGAACACTACGCTGCCGAGGTAAGCACTGAGATAATTACTGCCGTGCATGAGCTACGATACTCCTCTACTCACAGTTCTCAGTCTATGGCCGAAGATTCGATCAGCCATCAAGCTTTCTAATCTGCTATAGAGAGGATCACATGTAAAAACGTCAAAAGCACAGACAAAATTAATCGATTCGACTCCTGTTCACCGATGTATGTATTTTTGCTCGTCGTTCGTGCCGATGTAGTCGCGGAGAAGTCATCGGGTGGAAGTCGCCGAGGAGAGGTCGCAGATAAATCACCATGGTGAGGTCGCGTGGCGAGGGTCCCATGTAGCCGTCGTTGCGGCCGACGTGAGCCGAGCAGAATTCGTTGGTTGATATTTAGCAACGAGATGCTACTACTGCTGCAGACCTAGACTGACTCGGTGGCGAGGACGTACTGATTGTTAGCTCTGGGCGTGAAGTGCCTCATATAACCGGTACCAGCAAGGTTGCGGCCGACGTGAGCCGATCACAATTCGTTTTTTGCTATCTTTTTTTTTTTTTTTTTTTATCATCTTTTTACTTTCCAGCCCTCTCGTAGGAGGTTTTACCCTCGACGATCTTCTGGACAAGCCGTGGTCACAGGTGTCGTCCCTTCTCCCCCCCGGTACGTGCCTTTAGTTTTTATCGCCCATAGGGTTCAGCATTCCCACTGCTCGTCGATTTTCATCGAATGTACAGCTAACTCACGCTCTCGCGCTTTCCGCTAATCAATTTTATGCAAGAAAAAGTCCCTACGAGCATGCACTCGGTGAGACTCGAACTCACGAAATTGATCTTGATAGGCTCGCGGACCACCTACCAAGCCACCGGGGACGCCGCAAGAAGAGGCTACTGCTGCTGCAGACAACATACGTTTGGTGAAATTCATATCCTTTTTTACGATTGAGAATACGGCGTCGAGATGTCTCCATTCACGTATCGCGATTCTGCAGGTATACGCGATGTTCAATAATACTTCAAGGTGCAAAAAAATCAGATTTGATTAATGCTTGTCCCGCCTGTCTCACTAAAACCCCTACCTGCTTCGAGAGTCGCGTTCGAATCAGTAGTGAACAAACATTGATAGTAGATCTTCCTGGGGTGCTTAATTAGGCACTCTGGTAGTGGACAGACCTTGATAGTAGATCTTTACGGGGGTTTTGTGTAAGACGCCTGAAGCCGACCCCCCGACACGAACCCTAACCCTATAACCCTAACCCGAACCCTATGCCAGTGGTCAGTGCTGGGATGCTGTGCTTATTAAGACTCTAGGTTGACTCGGGATGACTCGGGATGCTGTGGCTGGGAAAGTCTCGAAAGTTGATTAAGCCGCGTAAAACATACCCCTAGCCAATCAGAGTGCCTAATTAGCTACCCCAGGAAGATCTACTATTAATATCAAGGTTTGTCCACTACTGTTTTGTTCAGCCTACAGCAGCAGTGTGTGTGTGTGTTCTTCACATTAAACCGTTCTTCTACTCGTCGACATCCAGCAAGCCCAGTGTCCGTGCTGATTCTTCACCCTAGAAAGATACGAGCTCTGTGGTCACAGACTACGACACAGAGATAACACACCGTAATGCATTAATAGCCTACGCAATACCATGCCTTCGCACTAGGTGCGGCCGACACAACATACATACATACGCCAGCAACCAAAATACACCATAAAGAAAGAGAAGCAACGAAGCAACCAAACCGAAAAAGAACAAGAAAAAGAAAAAGAAAAGGAGAAGAATCCCAAATGTAGCACAATTATACACTATTCTATATATATATATATATCTATGCTATACATATAAGTGCGTGGTACCTGGTAAGGGATTATGGCTCTTTTCGATGACGTGTGTATCGGGGTCACTTTTTCATCATTGTCAACCCCTGCCAACAACTAAAAAAAAAAAAACATTATTATTACTGTAATGGGCCAGGTTCCCAACAGAACCAACATGACAACTTATGTACGGAATCGCCCAATGACGTGTCCCCGAGGTCGAGGATGTCTCACGTCTTAGGGACTCTCGTCGTCGGTAACCCGCCGACCAAAGGTGCCGTAGTCCTGGCGTCAAGCCAGCTCATAGAGGAACCTGGGGGTACCAAGAGGTGCCCTCGTCCTGTCCCGATTATCCTCGACGCAGTTATACAATATCGAGAAGATCCCATACGGCTAAGTGTCATATATTCCAGGATACTCGATGAGGCAGTCACCCCATCGAGAAGATCCTATACGGGAAGTGTTCCTGCCGTCAGAGCGGAGAGCACCACCCGTATTTGTCTCTTTGTCTGTCCATACGCTGAAAGGGAGTCGTGTACGCATGTAAACCCAGGTCCACTAGGTCAGCGGACCATTGTCTGACCAATTATGGTCTGACTCGGTGGGGAGGACACTGCTTGTTAGCTTTGGGCGTGAAGTCCCTTATATATACCAGGTATATTATATATATATATATATATATTACTCATCACTTTCACTTTCCAGCCTAAATCGTAAGAGGTTTAACCCTCGACGACCTTCTGGACAAGCCGTGGTCACAGGTGTCGTCCCTTCTCCCCCCCCCGGTACGGGCCTTTATTTTTTATCGCGCATAGGGTTCAGCATTCCCACTGCTCGTCGATTTTAATCGAATGTGTGTGTGTTCTTCACATTAAACCGTTCTTCTACTCGTCGACATCCAGCAAGCCCAGTGTCCGTGCTGATTCTTCACCCTAGAAAGATACGAGCTCTGTGGTCACAGACTACGACACAGAGATAACACACCGTAATGCATTAGCTAACTCACGCTCTCGTCCTTTCCGCTTATCAATCTCTTTTATGCAAGAAAACGCCCCTACGAGCATGCACTCGGTGAGACTTGAACCCACGAAATTGATCTTGATAGGCACGCGGACCACCTACCAAGCCACCGGGGACGTATTTTGTTTGTTTGTTTGTTTGTTTTTTGATTTTTTTTCGTCACTTTTACTTTCCAGCCCATTCGTAGGAGGTTTTACCCTCGACCATCTTCTGGACAAGCCGTGGTCACAGGTGTCGTCCCTTCTCCCCCCCGGTACGTGCCCTTAGTTTTTATCGCGCATAGGGTTCAGCATTCCCACTGCTCGTCGACTTTCATCGAATGTGTGTGTGTTCTTCACATTAAACCGTTCTTCTACTCGTCGACATCCAGCAAGCCCAGTGTCCGTGCTGATTCTTCACCCTAGAAAGATACGAGCTCTGTGGTCACAGACTACGACACAGAGATAACACACCGTGATGCATTAATAGCCTACGTAATACCATGCCTTCGCACTCCCACGGCCTGCCCCGTCCTTGGGGTGGGCCGAGGAAGCCCGCAAGGACTTACAGCGGTCTAGCAGCAGCCACACGGGCATCGAGCCTCGGGCTGGGTAGAGAGGGAACCTCGCGCGGTCTGGCGAGTGAGCTGTTCACTCTAAGGACCGCGCGGGGTGGTGGTGATGAGTTTTATTTTTAACCCGGATGCCGAGGAGTTCATCCCCGAGGCAGGACGGGTACATCACCACAGCAGAGAGCGCTGCGTGGGTAACCTGGGGAGAGGAGAGGCTGGCCACCGCGTGGGTACGCAAGCGCGACAGGAAGGATGGGGGTGTCGGAGTTGGCTGGGACGGCTGCACCCAACCAACGGAAACCAAGGCGCGAACCGGGCTACAAAGCGGAGAGCCAATATTATCATAGAGAAAAAGAAGAGACAAAAAAAGCAAAAAAGGAGGAGGGGACGAGCCTCTCGTCGGCTGGCAAAAAAAGCAGCACGCGAGGCTCGTAAGAGGCGGAAGGCGGCACTTGTGGTGGTAGCGACCTACAATGTGCGTACCCTGGCCGTAAAGGGGAAGAACGGGTACGGGCATGACGAGTGCGTACTTGCGAAAGGACGGCAACTCGGTTGTGACTTCATTGGTCTGCAGGAAACCCGACGGTCCGGCAACACGAGATTTCGTGCAGCTGGATACCAAGTTTTTTGTTCAGGTCAGGAAAAAACAGCAGCGAGACAAGGGTTGTATGGGGTAGGTTTAGCAGTAAAAGACTCAATATGCCGTACGTCTAAGTTCACTCAGCAGTTTATTGACGAACGACTTATGTCTATGCGCTTTGAGTTGGACGGTCGGTGCGATGCGGTTAATTTCGTCGTTGCGTACGCCCCAACTGATTGTACCAAAGACTCCAAGCAGAAAGGCATGTTCTGGCGAAAGTTGGAGGACCTGGTTGAGCAGATTCCTGCTAAAGAGTGTTTGTTTGTGCTTATAGATGCCAATGGGCGAACTGGGGGGAGGATAGAAGGGTGCAGTGATGATGAATGTAGGGTGCTCGGAGCATACGGACGAGATGTTCGTAGTGATAACGGCAAACGGCTTTTGTCGTTCGCTACCAGTTGCAAGCTAGCGCTCACCAACACATTTTTCAGCACGCGCAAGGGCGGAATATCGCATACATACAACGGCACCAGCCTGAATGATCGTAAGCGAATCGACTACATCCTAACTCGTCAAGTCCACCGACCTAGAGTACATAATGTTACAGTCGTCCCACAGCCCCCACCACCTGCTAAGGCTGATTCAGACCATAACATCGTGTACATCAAGGCCCGACTTAGTGGTCACTTTTCGTCTAACCGAAGATTGCTGAAACACCCAAAACGCCGAGAATTCGACAGGCAGCTTTTCCTATCCGATGGAGAGCGTCGACACCGAATAGTCGAGAGGGTCGTTTCCACTCTTAACCAACCTACCCAGCCTCGTAACACGTCTGGCATGGTTGAGTTTTTCACCACAACTGTCATGAATGCTGTTGAGAAAGAGGTGCCACCTCCACCACGTCGCCACCACCGAAACGGTTGGTGTGAGACCCCCGAAACGGTGGCCGCTTTCAAAGTAGCATGGACAGCGAGGGAGGATGCGAGACAGCTCCTGCGTGTCTACCCCCGAGATAGTACAGCGTGGAAGAAGTTGAGATCCGCCTGTGCGAATCTGCAGGAAGTGGTCGCCGCAGGAGTCAATGCGTATTTTGAAGAGTACCTCGCTGAAACCGAGAAATTCCTCGCGAGTTCCGATCAACGAGGGTTCTACAAGCACCTGAAGAGTACGGTAGGGTTGCAAGGTACGAAAGCGAGGAGTGAACAGTTTATCATGGACGAGGATGGCACGCTGTTGCGAGATCAAGCGCGAATTCGTGAAAGATGGGCGGGGCACTACCACAAACTATTGAACACGAAATCGCTGAAACTTGACCCCACGATCATCGACCTAGTGCCACCACGACCGCTGAAACTATCCCTTGGAAATGAACCATCCATTGACGAGATGATGGAAGCAGTGAAGGGTATGTCAAACTGGAAAGCCGTTGGACCAGATGGTCTCCCGGTCGAAGTACTGAAACTTGACCACCCCGCTTTCGTGCAGTATTTTCACAGTATCCTTGTTAACGTTTGGGTAACGGGAGAAGTCCCCCAGCAATGGAAAGATGCGATCATAAAAACCCTTCATAAAAAGAAGGATAGAACTGATTGCAACAACTACAGATGTATTTCGCTTGTTGCTCACGCAGGCAAGGTGTTGCTGAAAATCGTTGCGTCCCGTCTAAGCAGCTACTGCGAGACCGAGCATATACTCCCTGAAGAACAGTGTGGCTTCCGCCCCGCACGGTCAACAGTCGATATGCTGTTTGTCGTGCGCCGGTTGCAGCAGCTCGGGCGGCAGAAGAAAATCCCCCTGTACATGTGCTTTATCGACTTGCAGAAAGCGTACGACTCTGTCGACCGAGAACTGTTGTGGGAGGTACTCACACGCCTTGGTGTACCAACCAAGATGCTCACAATCATTCGCAATTTTCACGAAGGCATGCGGGCTCGCGTGCGTGCGGATGACGGTGAACACTCGGACTGGTTCAATGTAACCCAGGGACTGCGGCAAGGCTGCGTACTATCGCCGTTACTGTTCAACGTGTTCTTCGCCGCTGCGATACACATCGTGCTGGTACGCTTCAGCAAAGACGAATGCATCGTAAGGGATTTGGTTCATCTCGAAGAGGACAGGGTTGTCGGAAAAGAGGAACCGTTGGCATGCGTGCAAAGGGCTGTGTGGGGCATGTTGTATGCAGACGATGCAGGAATAGTCTCGAAGTCGGCGGAAGGCCTTGCGAGAATGATGACAGTCATCGTGACTGTCTTCGAAGCAGTAGGTCTCACGGTATCCGAGAAGAAGACAGAGACGATGCTCCTACGAACACCGGATCAGACGTTTACCACCTCACCGCTCGCGATCGAAGCTGCAGGCCAAAAGTATAAACAGACGACCCAGTTTTTGTACCTAGGAGGCATTATCCACGACAACGCTGACCTCTCCTTCGAAATCGAGCGACGAATCCGTCTGATGCGGGCATGCCTCAAACGGTATGGTCCGGAACTGTACGATAGGACGAACGCACCGCTTAGTCTGAAAGTCCGGATGCTGAAGGCCGAGGTGATTGAGACCTTGCTGTACGGTTGCGTGACGTGGACCCTCAATGCGGACCACTTCGCCAAGCTTCGATCAGCCCACCACGAAGTCCTTCTGCGAGTCATTGGTTTCCAGCGCCGACTACGCACCGACCACACCACCCTCTCGTATGCGAAGGCGCTCAGGATAACACGATGCGAAAGTATCGAAACGACCATCCGTAAACGGCGACTCTTCTTTGCGGGGGCTGTGGTGCGGCAACACGAGGGGCGATTGCCCAGTCGGTTGATGTTCGGGACGATCGCTGGTGGGGGGAGCCCGAAACCAGGCGGGCAGCCTAAGACTTGGCCTAGGGCAATTGCTGAGGACCTTAGAGTATTCAAAGCCTCAGAGGGATCAACGGAAGACTCCCCCTTAGTCTTTGGAGTTGGGACCGCACTGTGGCCCACTGCAGCAAAACAGACGGGAAAGTGGTACCGGGGAATCCTCGAAGCAGCTGAACAGTTCATGGGCAGGTGGCACGAGGCTGAGGCAAAGCTGAGTAGACAGCGCCGTGCATCCGCTGCAGGTAGTGTTAGAGGGAATGGGGGGAGGGGTAACAGCAGGAGGGGTAGAGGGAACACCGTACAAGTGTATAGGGGCAGGGGGGGGGAACAGGAGGAGTAGAAGGGAAACCGCGGTAGAAGAGAGTAGCAGAGAGACCGCAGATAGGGTAGCAAGGTACCAGGCCGACTAATAGGTTGGACGTTTCTTTGCTACTCGTACCGCCAACTGCTGCGGCCGTTCGGTATGCATTTTGATTTTTTTCCCTTCTTATCCTTATGAAAGAAGTACTACATAGTGGGTGGGTGACGAGCGTATTTTGGCCCACTCACTATTGCTCTTTTTACTTAGTTAAGTGTTCACCGGGATGCATAGTCCCCTTTTTCCTTCTCGTATCTTTCCCCTTGCACGTCCCTTTTGGCTCATGCTCGGGGTAAGTATGTATGTGTCTGAGCTTTGGCTTCCCATTTTTTTTATTTATTTGGGATTCTTCTCCTTTTCTTTTTCTTTTTCTTGTTCTCTTTCGGTTTGGTTTTTTCGTTGCTTCTCTTTCTTTATGGTGTATTTTGGTTGCTGGCGTATGTATGTATGTTGTGTCGGCCGCACCTAGTGCGAAGGCATGGTATTACGTAGGCTATTAATGCATTACGGTGTGTTATCTCTGTGTCGTAGTCTGTGACCACAGAGCTCGTATCTTTCTAGGGTGAAGAATCAGCACGGACACTGGGCTTGCTGGATGTCGACGAGTAGAAGAACGGTTTAATGTGAAGAACACACACACACACTAGGTGCGGCCGACACAACATACATACATACGCCAGCAACCAAAATACACCATAAAGAAAGAGAAGCAACGAAAAAACCAAACCGAAAAAGAACAAGAAAAAGAAAAAGAAAAGGGGAAGAATCCCAAATAAATAAATAAAATGGGAAGCCAAAGCTCAGACACATACATACTTACCCCGAGCATGAGCCAAAAGGGACGTGCAAGGGGAAAGATACGAGAAGGAAAAAGGGGACTATGCATCCCGGTGAACACTTAACTAAGTAAAAAGAGCAATAGTGAGTGGGCCAAAATACGCTCGTCACCCACCCACTATGTAGTACTTCTTTCATAAGGATAAGAAGGGAAACAAATCAAAATCCATACCGAACGGCCGCAGCAGTTGGCGGTACGAGTAGCAAAGAAAAGTCCAACCTATCAGTCGGCCTGGTACCTTGCTACCCTATCTGCGGTCTCTCTGCTACTCTCTTCTACCGCGGTTTCCCTTCTACTCCTCCTGTTCCCCCCCCTGCCCCCATACACTTGTACGGTGTTCCCTCTACCCCTCCTGCTGTTACCCCTCCCCCCATTCCCTCTAACACTACCTGCAGCGGATGCACGGCGCTGTCTACTCAGCTTTGCCTCAGCCTCGTGGCACCGGCCCATGAACTGTTCAGCTGCTTCGAGGATTCCCCGGTACCACTTTCCCGTCTGTTTTGCTGCAGTGGGCCACAGTGCGGTCCCAACGCCAAAGACTAAGGGGGAGTCTTCCGTTGATCCCTCGGTGGCTTTGAACACTCTAAGGTCCTCAGCAATTGCCCTAGGCCAAGTCTTGGGCTGCCCGCCTGGTTTCGGGCTCCCCCCACCAGCGATCGTCCCGAACATCAACCGACTGGGCAATCGCCCCTCGTGTTGCCGCACCACAGCCCCCGCAAAGAAGAGTCACCGTTTACGGATGGTCGTTTCGATACTTTCGCATCGTGTTATCCTGAGCGCCTTCGCATACGAGAGGGTGGTGTGGTCGGTGCGTACTCGGCGCTGGAAACCAATGACTCGCAGAAGGACTTCGTGGTGGGCTGATCGAAGCTTGGCGGAGTGGTCCGCATTGAGGGTCCACGTCACGCAACCGTACAGCAAGGTCTCAATCACCTCGGCCTTCAGCATCCGGACTTTCAGACTAAGCGGTGCGTTCGTCCTATCGTACAGTTCCGGACCATACCGTTTAAGGCATGCCCGCATCAGACGGATTCGTCGCTCGATTTCGAAGGAGAGGTCAGCGTTGTCGTGGATAATGCCTCCTAGGTACAAAAACTGGGTCGTCTGTTTATACTTTTGGCCTGCAGCTTCGATCGCGAGCGGTGAGGTGGTAAACGTCTGATCCGGTGTTCGTAGGAGCATCGTCTCTGTCTTCTTCTCGGATACCGTGAGACCTACTGCTTCGAAGACAGTCACGATGACTGTCATCATTCTTGCAAGGCCTTCCGCCGACCTTGAGACTATCCCTGCGTCGTCTGCATACAACATGCCCCACACAGCCCTTTGCACGCATGCCAACGGTTCCTCTTTTCTGTACAGCTAACTCACGCTCTCGCGCTTTCCGCTAATCAATTTTATGCAAGAAAAAGTCCCTACGAGCATGCACTCGGTGAGACTCGAACTCACGAAATTGATCTTGATAGGCTCGCGGACCACCTACCAAGCCACCGGGGACGCATAGCCGGTACTAGCAGTATCGATGTTCCTTTAACCGTTGTGCGCAGAGACGAATTACGTTTTATTCGACCAATCACGAAGAAAATTGACAGCAGCCGTATTTTTTGTTCGGTAGGGCAAAATTCGGTATGTGTGTGTGTTCTTCACATTAAACCGTTCTTCTACTCGTCGACATCCAGCAAGCCCAGTGTCCGTGCTGATTCTTCACCCTAGAAAGATACGAGCTCTGTGGTCACAGACATTTTTTTTTTTGTTTTTTTTTGTCTTTTTTTTATTCATCACTTTTACTTCCCAGCCCACTCGTAGGAGGTTTTACCCTCGACGATCTTCTGGACAAGCCGTGGTCACAGGTGTCGTCCCTTTTCCCCCCCGGTACGTGCCATTTTTTTTTTGTCGCGCATAGGGTTCAGCATTCCCACTGCTCGTCGATTTTCATCGAATGTAGCCAACTCACGCTTTCGCGCTTTCCGCTTATCAATTTTTTATGCAAGAAAAAGTCCCTACGAGCATGCACTCGGTGGGACTTGAACCCACGAAATTGATCTCGAAAGGCACGCGGACCACCTACCAAGCCACCGGGGACGCCGGCCATGCATATATGTGAAAAAAAACAAAATTCAGTGGAGTGTTAGCGCTTTGTGAAAATTTGACTACAACGACTACTTGTGATCCCCCGTTACCGACGGATTGCAAATAACTCTTTCCAAATTTACTCAAATACATGGCCACGTTACATATATTTGATAGGCGAATATACATTGTTATTGCCCTCGATAAAATGCATTCGAGCGCTGTGTTCTCAGTTTGCTTGTCTCTTTTTTTGTGAGTCGCAGGTGAAGTTGTTGAGAGCGAGGGGAGAGGCCAGTCGGGACCAGCACATACGGAACCCCAGAGTGCTGTGTCTGGCACAGGCAGAGCGACTATCGGTACCACTTATTATAGTACTCGGCGGCGACATATATCCAGCAGCAGCACACGAAGAAGGCACGAGCACCCGCACCAGTACCACAGCAATGGCATCGATATCATTGAGATTTGAGATGAAATTGGGGCTGCAGCGCTAAATACAAGACTGTTGGCCAATGAAAACGAAACATGAACGGGGAGAGATCTCCAATAATCACTCAGAAAACTGACGACGCTCTCTTGGCCAAAGCAAAACATGTCGGTTGTTTATTACAACAAGTAAACGACAGATTGACAAGATCTTTGAGATCTCTGTACCGCGAAATAGTTGTTGGCGAAATGAGACTTGAGGTGGATGCATTCTCTGGGGGGCAAGAGCTTGCCGCCGGCGTCCTACGGAATCCTCCCAAACCTGAAAAAAGCCTATATTTTGTTGTGTGTTGTTACACATTCGACAGATTGACGTCTTTTCAACTGCCGGGCTATTATTTTTGCGAGTACCGAAACATACGACGAGAGGATCGCAAAATACAAATAAAGGCGAAAAGTAGAAAGTATTAAACTAACTGCTCTGTGTTGTTGTAAAATACCTACAATAGTATTCAATCTTGGGTCATTCTTTTTGCCAGCACCGAAACATACATATGACGAGGATCGCAAAATACAATTAAAGGCGAAAAGTATAAAGTAATCAACTTACTAAGGAGGAGGGGACGAGCCTCTCGTCGGCTGGCAAAAACAGCAGCACGCGAGGCTCGTAAGAGACGGAAGGCGGCACTTGTGGTGGTAGCGACCTACAATGTGCGTACCCTGGCCGTAAAGGGGAACAACGGGTACAGGCATGACGAGTGCGTACTTGCGAAAGGACGGCAAAACTCGGTTGTGACTTCATTGGTCTGCAGGAACCCGACGGTCCGGCAACACGAGATTTCGTGCAGCTGGATACCAAGTTTTTTGTTCAGGTCAGGAAAAAACAGAAGCGAGACAAGGGTTGTATGGGGTAGGTATATCAGTAAAATACTCAATATGCCGTACGTCTAAGTTCACTCAGCAGTTTATTGACGAACGACTTATTATGTCTATGCGCTTTGAGTTGGACGGTCGGTGCGATGCGGTAAATTTCGTCGTTGCGCACGCCTCAACTGGTTGTACCAAAGACTCCAAGCAGAAAGGCATGTTCTGGCGAAAGTTGGAGGACCTGGTTGAGCAGATTCCTGCTAAAGAGTGTTTGTTTGTGCTTATAGATGCCAATGAGCGAACTGGGGGGAGGATAGAAGGGTGCATTTTTGATGATGAATTTAGGGTGCTCGGAGCATACGGACGAGATGTTCGTAGTGATAGCGGCAAACGGCTTTTGTCGTTCGCTACCAGTTGCAAGCTAGCGCTCACCAACACATTTTTCAGCACGCGCAAGGGCGGAATATCGCATACATACAACGACACCAGCCTGAATGATCGTAAGCGAATCGACTACATCCTAACCCGTCAAGTCCACCGACCTAGAGTACATAGGAGGCAGCATTATCGACGAGAACGTTGACCTCTCCTTCGAAATCGAGCGATGAATCCGTCTGATGCGGGCATGCCTTAAACGGTATGGTCCGGAACTGTACGTTAGGACGAACGCACCGCTTAGTCTGAAAGTCCGGATGCTGCAGGCCGAGGTGTGATTGAGACCTTGCTGTACGGTTGCGTGACGTGGACCGTCAATGCGAACCACTTCGCCAAGCTTCGATCAGCCCACCACGAAGTCCTTCTGCGAGTCATTGGCTTCCAGCGCCGACTACGCACCGACCACACCACCCTCTCGTATGCGAAGGCGCTCAGGATAACAAGATGCGAAAGTGTCGAAACGGCCATCCGTAAACGGCGACTCTTCTTTGCGGGCGCTCTGGTGCGGCAACACGAGGGGCGATTACCCAGTCTGTTGATGTTCGGGACGATCGCTGGTGGGGGGAGCCCGAAACCAGGCGGGCAGCCCAAGACTTGGCCTAGGGCCATTGCTGAGGACCTTAGAGTGTTCAAAGCCACCGATGGATCAACGGAAGACTCCCCCTTAGCAGTCTTTGGAGTTGGGACCGCACTGTGGCCCACTGCAGCAAAACAGACGGGAAAGTGGTACCGGGGAATCCTCGAAGCAGCTGAACAGTTCATGGGCAGGTGGCACGAGGCTGAGGCAAAGCTGAGTAGACAGCGCCGTGCATCCGCTGCAGGTAGAGTTAGAGGGAATGAGGGGAGGGGTATCAGCAGGAGGGGTAGAAGGAACAACGTACAAGTGTATGGGGGCAGGGGGGGGAACAGGAGGAGTAGAAGGGAAACCGCGGTAGAAGAGAGTAGCAGAGAGACCACAGATAGGGTAGCAAGGTACCAGGCCGACTAATAGGTTGGACTTTTCTTTGCGACTCGTACCACCAACTGCTGCAGGCGTTCGGTATGTATTGGCTTGGTGCTTTGATTTTTTTTTCCATGACTTAACTTTTTCCAATAATTTCCCCTTCTTATCCTTATGAAAGAAGTATCACATAGTGGGTGGGTGGCGAGGGTATTTTGGCCCACTCATTATTGCTCTTTTTACTTAGTTAAGTGTTCACCGGGATGCATAGTCCCCTTTTTCCTTCTCGTATCTTTCCCCTTGCACGTCCCTTTTGGCTCATGCTCGGGGTAAGTATGTATGTGTCTGAGCTTTGGCTTCCCCTTTTATTTATTTATTTGGGATTCTTCTCCTTTTCGTTTCTTTTTCTTTTTGGGTTTGGTTTCTTCGTTGCTTCTCTTTCTTTATGGCGTATTTTGGTTGCTGGCGCATGTATTTATGTTGTGTCGGCCGCACCTAGTGCGAAGGCATGGTATTGCGTAGGCTATTAATGCATTACGGCGTGTTATCTCTGTGTCGTAGTCTGTGACCACAGAGCTAGTATCTTTCTAGGGTGAAGAATCAGCACGGACACTGGGCTTGCTGGATGTCGACGAGTAGAAGAACGGTTTAATGTGAAGAACACACACACACGTACAACCCTGGTCTCGCTGTCGTTTTTTCCTGATCTGAACAAAAAACTTGGCATCCAGCCGCACGAAATCTCGTGTTGCCGGACCGTCGGATTTCCTGCAGACCAATGAAGTCACAACCGAGTTGCCGTCCTTTCGCAAGTACGCACTCGTCATGCCCGTACCCGTTCTTCCCCTTTACGGCCAGGGTACGCACATTGTAGGTCGCTACCACCACAAGTGCCGCCTTCCGCCTCTTACGAGCCTCGCGTGCTGCTTTTTTTGCCAGCCGACGAGAGGCTCGTCCCCTCCTCCTTTTTTGCTTTTTTTTGTCTCTTCTTTTTCTCTACGATAATATTGGCTCTCCGCTTTGTAGCCCGGTTCGCGCCTTGGTTTCCGTTGGTTGGGTGCAGCCGTCCCAGCCAACTCCGACACCCCCATCCTTTCTGTCGCGTTTGCGTACCCACGCGGTGGCCAGCCTCTCCTCTCCCCAGGTTGCCCACGCAGCGCTTTCTGCTGTGGTGATGTACCCGTCCTGCCTCGGGGATGAACTCCTCGGCGTCCGGGATAAAAATAAAACTCATCACCCCCACCCCGCGCGGTCCTTAGAGTGAACAGTTCACTCGCCAAACCGCGCGAGGTTCCCTCTCTACCCAGCCCGAGGCTCGATGCCCGTGTGGCTGCTGCTAGACCGCTGTAAGTCCTTGCGGGCTTCCTCGGCCCACCCCAAGGACGGGGCAGGCCGGAGAGGCTTGGTAGGTGGTCCGCGTGCCTGTCAAGATCAATTTCGTGGGTTCAAGTCCCACCGAGTGCATGCTCGTAGGGACTTTTTCTCGCATAAAAAATTGATAAGCGGAAAGCGCGAAAGCGTGAGTTCGCTACATTCGATGAAAATCGACGAGCAGTGGGAATGCTGAACCCTATGCGCGACAAAAACAAAATGGCACGTACCGGGGGGGAGAAGGGACGACACCTGTGACCACGGCTTGTCCAGAAGGTCGTCGAGGGCAAAACCTCCTACGAGTGGGCTGGGAAGTAAAAGTGATGGATAAAAAAAAAGAAAAAGTAGACATAGATCTTCTCGGAAAACGATCAGATGGGTGGCGAGGTGCAATAATTTGCAAGTACGTACGTGGTATGCTGTACCAATCTCTCGTATACGATGGATGAGCGCTGTGCGCTGCTAGGCGGGTTATTTCATTGTATTATATGCGAGTACGGAAACACACGATGACGAGATCGCAAACAAATAAAGCCGAAAAGTAGGAAGTAATCCACTGCTGCCGGCGGCGTCCTACGGTATCCCCCCAAACCTGAAGAAAAGCCCGTTTTTTGCCTTTCGCTGCTGTAAAGACTTGCGATAGTATGCATTTTTTTTGCCATTCGAGACACAGCCAGTAGTACTCGTAGATAATTTTCATCTGGCACAAAAAGTATCCCACTCCTGTTGTTGTACTGTAAATACCTCCTACAGTGTGCGAATGGAAACGCGAAGTACACCAAAAAAGTATTATTTCAGCTCGTGCCACGATACACGATAGACGCTCGATCTCGACAGAGACTCAGCCGAACTGGCAACCCGCGCGGTGGCGGGCAAGATCAACCAGTATAGATGACGGGCTCGAAGAAATGAGATGGATGCATGCTCTAGGGGGCAAGAGCTTGCCGGCGGCGTCCAACGGTATCCTCTCAAAACTGAAAAAAGCCCATTTTTTGCCATTCGAGATGTTTGTTGTACTGATGTACTGATAGAAACAACACATTTGTTTGTCATTCTGTTGTGATACTGCTAGGATACAGCACTCTGCAGTACAGCAGTACTCGTCCATAATTTTGCTCTGGCACAAAAAGTAACCCACTCCCGTTGTACTGTAAGAAACCTGCTATAGTATGCGATGGAAACGCGAAGTACACCAAAAAGGTATTATTTCAGCTCGTGCCACGATACACGATTGACGCTCGATCTCGACAGAGACTCAGCCCACGGACAACCCGCGCGGTGGCGCGCAAGATCAACTAGTATAGATGACGGGCTCGAAGAAATGAGGTGGATGCATGCTCTAGGGGGCAAGAGCGTGCCGGCGACATCCAACGGTATCCTCCCAAAACTGAAAAAAGCCCATTTTTTGCCATTCGAGACGTTTGTTTGTTGCACTGATGTACTGATAAGACACCATGCATTTTTTGTCATTCTGTTACGTATAATACTGCTTGTATACGGCACTCTGCAGGAGGTCCCCTAGCAATCTGGGAGAAGGGATCTTTATGTTGGTAGGCTGTTCAGGTATTTTGGTTCCTGTTGGGATCAAGGTACGGGCGAAGACCCAACCCAACCCCGGACTCTAACCCTAACCCTAATCCTAACCCTAACCCTGACCCCAAACCGCAGCCAAAACGGGCCAAAACTGGCCATACACGCGGCTGCGCCGCGTTTGCATCGAACCAGGAATTTTCTCAATTGCGAACGACGATTCCGAAGTGCAGACCGCGCTAGGCAATTTTCAAGTCAAAAACACCCAGACTGCTAAACCTACTCCTCTGCAGTCCTCGTCCACAATTTTGATCTTGACACAAAAAGTAACCCACTTATGCTGTACTCTAAAAACCCTGCTATAGTATGCGAATGGAAACTCGAAGTTCACCAAAAAAGTATTATTTCAGCTGGTGCGACGATACACGATTGACGCTCGATCTCGACAGAGACTCAGCCCACGGGCAACCCGCGCGGTGGCGGGCAAGATCAACTATTAATAGTATAGATGACGGGCTCGAAAAAATGAGGTGGATGCATGCTCTAGGGGGCAAGAGCTTGCCGGCGGCGTCCTACGGTATCCTCCCAAACCTGAAAAAAAACATTTTTTTGCCATTCTTGACGGATGCAGCAGTAGTAGTACTCATAGCACATGTTTTTCATCTATTTCGTGCACACCAGTGGCCAATGCCCTGCACTGAGCGTGGGACCCAAGTGTCTGAGCCAACTCCTACTCTTGTATTCATCGCCACCCTTGCACAACAAGACAGCACTACAACAGTAGCAGGCACCTGGTCTGTTGTATAGACGTCTCCCCCAACTCGGTATGGGCGTCTGAGCCAAATCTTGTATTCATCGCCACCCTTGTACAACAAGACGGCACTACAGCAGTAGCAGGCACCTGGTCTGGTGTATAGCCGTCTCCCCAACTCGGTATGGAACATGGGATATGTTGGTATGGTAAATGGGAATATGGTATATGGGAATATGGGATATTGGTGGTATGGTATATAGGGATAGGGGAAAATCAACGCATGTGGTATGGTATGTGTTGACGGTATGGTACGGGAAAAACACAGTATATGGTATGGTACGTTTGTGGTATGGTACCATGGTACGATGTCGTGGATGTATTGTATGGCTAAATTTTCCTTGTGGTATGGTATGTTTCAGTATATAAGGTCCGTAAGGGTCGAAAACGTCGTACGAATATCAATTGTAACGAGCTTATATATCGGCCATTGGAAAGTGTTCCAAAATATAAGCCTTGCGCACAGACAGACAGACAGACAGACAGACAGACAGACAGACAGACAAGATTGCACTTACCGCAGCTGATGCTCAGTTTTACAAACTGGGAATTTCGTGCACACCAGCGACAAATGCGCTGCACTGAGCGTGGGACCCAAGCGTCTGAGCCAACTCTTACTCTTGTACTCATCGCCACCCTTGCACAACAAGACAGCACTGCAACAGTTGTTACAGCAGGGTACAGCTCTTAGACCCTAAAAAGGACCTGCGCTCGTTAGATCTCTGAGGCCGGCGCACCTGTTGTTTGGGAGTTCGAGGAAGTGCCTTCAAGCAGTAATGGTCCGGTCACGCAGAACGTGGATCGATGCAATGCGGTAAATGCAAGCAGTCAGCGTGAAAACTCAATGTAGCACCACAGACACGATGACGGGCACGACGGGCAAGGCAGGGCCCAAGGGGCCGCGGGTCGATAAGACAGGTATCACAGATCACTTGGCTTTGACTTTCTTTCTTCATTCTTGGTAGTGTTTTGTAAACATCGGGTGGTCCCGGAACCTCGTTACTGGCTCTGTACCCGAGACCGAAGGCGTTCCCACACCGGGGATCCTCCCTGCCCCTATAAGATCCGCCCAGAGGATGCTAATCAAAGCTTGCCCTCTGCCTATCGAATAGACCCGACGCGTGACACTGATCAGAACAGCTGTCTCACGTCGTCTTATCCTCCTCGAAGCACTGTCGGCGCTGCAACACCCCCCCTGCCCGACGCAGCATGCACCGGAGCAAAGCGGCCCCCCCCAGCAGCCGAATGCTTCTTCTCCCCCCCATGCTAATCGACTCACCGCGTCCTTTCCCCGCCTGTTGCTGACGGGGGTCATCTCTGGCCAGCGGCGCTCCGGTGTTCCTCGACCCCGCGAGTCACTTCGCCGCGGTTAAGCTCCTCCCAATCTCCGTCAGGGTATCTCACTCGCCAATACGGCTCCCTAAAGTCGTACACCTTTCCTACCGCCGCTCGACTCACCCCATCAGCTCCAGCAAACGACCGCCTGACCTGCGTCCCCGTCGGAAAGTCCTGCAGCGCTCTCGTTCGCACCCCCTGGTCACGCTCTTCCTTCGGTAGTGGTTCCGGCGGCCGGGGGCGGCAGTCCTTTCCCTTGTACACTTCCCAGAGGGCATGTAAGACATCGAGTTGAAGAGGGGTGAAGCTGTCCCGCACGTCCTGTTCAGGTACCCACTCCGATTCCACCCCACTTTGGTATCGGCCTCGGTACTGCCATTCTCACCCGGTCCTCGTGCTCTCCATGGCTCGCCGGTCCGTCAGGGTATAGAGCGGCACCGCCACCGTCGAGGTGTCTGCCAACCCCAAGTCCGCGCCCCATGCCAGATGCGCGAATTCGTCCTCGAAGGCATGGCGCAGATGCTCCGGCCGCACGTGAAATTCCTTAAGGTTGGCAGCCGAAACCGTTCTCCTCCGGGTCCGGCGGCCGCTCATTGTCGCCTGGTAGCTGATACCCGGCTGTACAATGGCCGTCACCCGCCACGGCCCCGTCCAGTGTTCATGTGCTAGTTTGACGTGAGTGCCCTCCCGCGCCATCTTGCTGTCTGCCTCCTTTACCGGCATCAGGTCTCCCACTCGCGCCCCTTCGCCTGGAGAGTGTCGCCTAATGGCCGCATTGTGGCGTACGCGTCGCTTGTTCTTGTCCTCCTGACGCTTCTTCAACATTGCCCGCAGTTCCATGAACGTCTGGTGTCTCTCCGCCACGAAATTGTCGAGCCCAGTGCGGAAATTTTCACCGTCCAGCGCAGGAGTAAGAGCATCCAAGTTTGTGCGCGTATCACGGCCAAACAGAATCTTGAAGGGCGTCCCACCTGACGGGAGACGCGGGTCCGGCGTAATCTTTTGAATCCAGCAAGCCGCGCTTACATATTCGTCCCACCTTGCCGGCCAAGATTTGCAAAGCTCCGCCAAGACCTCCTGAAGCCAAACCCCCATCCTTTCCACGGCTCCTTGACTACGAGGGTGGTCAGCAGGACCATGATCCAGCTCCACCCTGAGCCACTGGCACAGGTGGGCGACCACCTTAGCGGTGAACTCCCCCCCGGCATCACTCCTAATCGACAGCGGCACGCCAAACGTGAGCAACAGCTCCAGGAGTTTCCTCGCCACTCCCACCGAATCCTTAGATTCCAGCGGGTACGCAAGCAGGAACCGGCTGGCCCGATCCACCACTACCAGCAGGTACCTATTCCCTGCTCTGGATACCTGCTTCATGTCCTGGAGGTCCATCTCAAGCACTTCCCAAGGCCACAATAACCGAGCAGGCATCATGGCCACGCGTTGGCTCCGGGTCCTTTTTCTCCTCCTGCAACCGCACGACAGTACGTACTCCCTGACGTCCTGGGCTACTGTCGGCCATCCGTACTTGCCCTTAATCAGCAGCAGGGTCCGCGCAACTCCCGGGTGGCCGTAGGTAATGTGCACGAGTGCCAGCACCCCTGGCACTAATGCTCTCGGAATGGCCAACTTCGGTGCCTCCCCCCGAGGCGCGCTCCACAATAAGTCGTTGTCGTCGAGAACGTAGTTCACCGTCCCTTCCGGTGACTGCCTGTCACCTCTTCCTCGCAATCGGCCCCAAATGGGGCCAAGTCGCGCGTCCTCCCGTTGCCGTTGCTCCAGTGGTGGCTTATCACGCAACACTTCCGTTACCTGGTCGACCATGGAACGAAGGGGTCCCGGGTTTTCCGAGTATTCCGCTCTCGGTGCTCGCCGCCTCGGCTGGGGCTGTGCTCTGGACCGTGGCGGCAAGTTTTCCGTGGGTTGTACCGGCGATGACGACGGCAGTGCTGTCGGGGTCGACTGTGTAACAAGCGGCCTTGGCACCTGCGCATGCTGCTCTGCTGACCTTCCTCCCGCTACGCCCGCTCTGGACCTCGTGACCGCCGGCGTTACTTCGGCTATGTCCTCCTCGAAGAGCGCCGCAAGCCTTCCAGCGATTTAGTTCCGTTAAGCTGCCCCCCCCTGGCTTTGTTTATCAACAGCCCCTTTGCCCACAACCCCGACAAGGCCTCTCTCGCCATAGGTGGGAATGAAAAGTCCACTAATATCGCGGCCGCTGCTCCCCTGCTGACGGTTGGGGGCACTCGGTAGTCCGCTCGTCCGGTGGCGAGTTTTTTGTATTCCTCAAAAGTCAGCTCGTCTGCTTGGTCGATATCGCTTGCGTCCGAGGGGTGCGGTATGTACGTTCTTTCGGGGGGTTTCTCTCCCATGATGTGCGTTCGAGTGATGGAAATGATTGGATCATCAAAAGAAAAGATCCTCCTCTCTTCCACGCGTCGCTTGAGGAAGTAGGTTCCCCTCCTCCCCAAGAATCTACCTAGAGATGTGCACCCTGGGTCGCGCCTTTCTATATCCCTCCTCCACTCCCTTAGCCTCTCACCTTCCTTTTCGGGCCTCCCGCTCCTCACGCCGACAGCTAACGCCTTCCTCTTCCCCGACGGAACCCCCACGATGTCCGCCGCCATTTCAACTGTCTCCACCGTACACGCTGCTCCCTTCAACGCAGGCAGCACTACCTGCCCCCACTCCGTCGATCGAAGTAGATTCGGGTAGCGTTCCAGCAGGAGAACCCTGGCCGTCGAATCAATGAAGGCCTTCACGATACTAGTTGCCAAGGTTGCTGCTCTACCGGGCCCCCGCTGGCCTGACTTTCTGGATGCATCTCCCATCACGACGCTCGGGCTCAAGTCGTTCAAGAGCCTTTTGCAATCTTCCCCCCCTGGTTCCGCTCTCACCAGTCGAACTCCTTGGTCCAACCCATTCTCCGTAACACACTCGAGCGCTCTCCAGTCGTGGTCGGTGGCACCCTTGACTGCGACCATCTCCTTCGCCGCCATGAGACCACCTCTCCCCCCGCAGCCGAGTACCACGGCGACTGGGTGCTCCTCGGCTGCGGACGTTGTGGCGGCTCCCTCAGTGTCTGCGTCGACGGCTCTGCCTGGGGTAACAATTACGCTTGCCGCAACCGCCGCTTTGTTCCCCGTTGGCTTGTTCACCTCGTCTGCCCCCAGTTCGCTGAGCAGTACGCCGTCGAGCACTGGTGCCTTGGGGCCCCGGTACGTGGTCCTCGTGGAGGGATCGTCTGGGAAAGAGTCATTGATGTCCATGCGCGGCGCGTCGTTCGGCGGCAGCCTCGAGAGGGCGTCCGGCAGCTGGTGGTTTGCCCCCGGTCGCCACTGGAGTTCGATGTCGTGCTCCATCAACCCGAGCGCCCATCGCTAGAGTTTCGACCAGAGGGCCTGGCTCTTGAACAGCCACGTGAGCGCGGAGCAGTCGGTGAACAGAACGAATCTCCTTCCCCACCAATACGGTCTGAAATGCTGGATGGCCCACAACACTGCCATCACCTCCCGTTCGGTTGCGGACCGTTTGGCATCCGCCCTTGACCACCGGTGGCTCGCGTATCCAACGACACGTTTCTCCCCCCTGGTATCCTGCGTAAGCGCCGCCCCCGCACCCAGCTCGCTGGCGTCCGTATGCAGTTGAAACGTAGCCTCCCAATTGGGCAACGCCAAAATCAATGGCGATGTGAGGAGCTCGATCAGCACCTTCATGGCCTTGTCCAGCTCCACCCCCCACGGCATTCGGAGCCTCCTTGCCTTTTTTCACGCGAACCGCTTGTCCCGGAGCAGGTCCGAGATAGGCGCCACGATCGAGCTGTATCCGGGCACAAACTTCCTGAGGTAGCTGCCCATGCCCAAAAGTGACCTGACCTCCTCCACAGTGTTAGCACGAGAGAGTCTGGCCACCGCTTCTATCTTCGTTTTTGACGGTTGTACGCCCAGTCTGCTGACAACCATGCCGACGAACTCTTGCTGCGGAGCGCACCTAGTCGATTTGGCCAGGTTCACCGACAACCCAAATTGCTGGAGCCGCGCCAGCACCTTCTCCACCAGGCCCACATGTCCCTCGACGTGTTTGGTGTGGATGATGATGTCGTCAAGCCAGTTCTGTACGCCTTTTTCTTTTAGCGGACCCAGAGCCTCCCCCACATAGGCCGCGAAGCCGGAAGGAAGGGTCTTCAGCCCAAAACCGCACCGGTTGAATTCCCACAGCTCTCCATGGGCGTCACGAAATGCGGTCTTGTGCTTGTCTTCCTCGGCAATTTCCAACTGGGTGAAACCTGACGCTAGATCAATGAACGTGAAGCACGTGGCGCCCCTCATGTTGTCGAAGATGCTTGGGATATTCCCCATCCCTCCGCTATTGGACTCCAGCAACGCGTTTAGCCCTCGATAATCCTGGCAGACCCTCGCCGTGTCATCCTTTTTTGCCACAACGACGCAGTTTGCTGCCCACGCTGACTGCGACTGGCGAATCGTTCTCGCTTTCTGTTGCTTCGCCACCTCGCTCTGGATCATGGCCGTTTCCTCCGGCGAATACCCTCGCTGTTTTTCTGCGTGGGGCGTGCAGCTCTTGTCAGTCAGCGGAAGCTGCAACTTAGCTCGATTGCAGGCCGGGACAATCTTCGGGTTCACCGAGAACACACGGCGGTACTTCTCCAACGCTCGAATCAGGGCGTTCTTCGCAGGGGCACTTGTCTGAGCGATGTTGGCCAACGACAAGTCCACCCCGTCGGCGTCCGCCCCCTCACCCGCGCGTTCCTCCGGCGCCACCAGTACTGACTGTTCCTTCATCTCCGATGTGCCGTCTGCCTGCACGACGGGGTCTAATAGCATCCGCATACGTTCCTTGTCCCTCGTGTTGACGGCGTAAATCCGAGCAACGACCCCGCCCTGCTTCAGTGCTAAGGGTACTTTTGAACGGTTCACGACCTTGCACTGGAGCAGCGTTCTGGGGTGCCACCACAGCGTCCCGCGCGCGATCCCCAACTCTGCCCCCGTCTCCATGTCGTATGAAGCCTTCGGTTCCACTACCACCAGCTGCCTGTCTTAGGGTTGGACTCCCTTGGCATAAGCGTCCACCTGCGCGTTGACGAAACCCGGTGCCACCGTATGTCGGGTTGGACGCAGTTCCCACTGTAGGGTGCCATCGTCCTCCCAGGCCGCTGAGCCGTCGCTGAGTTGTGTGAGCGGCTCGGTTATTTCCGCCGGCTCTCCCTCTCCACAGGGTGGCTTGACGGCGCAAAATTGCTCCCACGTTGCCGTGTTCCCGGTCACCACTGGCTCCACTACTGTTCTGCTCGGTTGGACACACGTATGCCAGCTCGCCGCCTTCCGCTCCGCCACCTTTGACGAGGAGGCTCCTTTTGACGAGATGAAGGGCACCCAAGGTGACTCTGGTGCCGGTTTGAAACCTCCCCACGCCACGAAGCTGATAGTGCTGCCATTCTTTCTCAGGAACGCTGCTCCTGTGATAAGGCCGTACGGGAGATCCTCCACCACCCGCACCAGTACCTTGCGCACCCTGTCCTCCGGGCTGAACATCAACAGGAGCTCGCACGACCCGGAAATTTTCATTCACGGGACTGCGCTATTCGTGGGGTTGGCTGCCCTCAACCACCCCTGTCCCCTCAGGCTCATCATCGATTGCCCCCCTCTTCCACTGAGTTCGACGGAGCGTACGAATGCCGCGGAAGAGTAATATCCACCCCCTGCCCCCGTGTCGACCAGCACCTCCACTGGAATGAGGCAACTGGTTCTGGTGTGGTGCCACACGAATGCGCGCACCCACACCTGCTTAGCCCCCGCTCCCACGGCCGCCACGCTGCTTGGGGTGTCCACGTCTAGGGTGCTCAACGCGAAGTTGCTGTACTGCTGCGCCGGGACGACCTCGTCGTTGTTAGCGCGCCCCCCCCGCCCTTTGTCGAAGCGGCGTCGTAGGTACTGCGTCTCTCTTCCTCTTCCTCCCGACCCCGCGTTTGTTGCTCACTTTGGCTGCTGTTCCCCAGGAGAGAACCTCCTGGGGCGCGTCTTCAGGCCCGCAAGACACGCGAGGCACCTGCGGCGGCCCCGCCCTCCTCGGCCGTGTACGCACTCAGCATTTCGAGTGCCGTAAGCATACCAGGCTCTAGCTGCAGGGCTTGCGTCGGGGTGGTCTTGCGGGAGTACAATCCGTACGGCACGACGTCCTCGTCGTGCGAGACGCGGCACCTTCCTCCACCGGTAGCGCTCTTGTGGGGGCAGTCGGAAACCCTCGCATGAAAAAAGCAGACCCTTGGCTGGCGCAAGGCGTCGATAATTAACCTGTCTTCGGCATCCGGGCTCGGTAGTTCGTCCCATTCCTCCCTGTGGTCCGTTGTTGCTCGGTTCCTGCTGCCCGGGCGGTCGTTTCTGTCACCTTTGCGGCTTACAAACGGGGTTCCATGTGCACCCGGGGTGGAAGCGCGGACGTTGGAAAAAGGACGCGACGTTTGGGCGATCGTCGGCAGCTTCCTCCTCCACGTCATTCCCCTCTTCCTCCTCGCCCTCAGAGGATAATTCCCCGTCTACCGCAGCCAGCGCCGCGCACGCGCTTTCCCGGAGCGCCTCTACCTTCTTCCTCCACGCCTTGGGTAGTTCGCTGGTGCGCGGTTTACCTCTTTCCTCCCATTCTTCCCTCGACGGAAACCCCCTCGTCTCGTTCTGCCCCAGGGGCAGCCGCTGACTCTGTGTTAGCCCCGCTACGCTGCGTCGGCTCCGTCCCGTCAGGGGTGCCACGGCTACGGGGTAACGACTGCACCGGGTGAGCAGTGCATTGATCGAGCCGTAGAATATGCCGTGAGAGACTTCTCCGCGGTGTACCATGTACGGATTCAGAGGTTTACCGGCGTCCACGTGTACCGGAGTGAGATATTGCATAACCTCAGTTCCCACCTGGATAAGAAGGGATTCCATCCCATTGCGATCTGAGGCGCTGGTAAAGAATAGATTTACCGCTCGTTCACAGAGCCCCGCCACCTTCCTCCCCGACACGTACCTCCAAAAGTGGACTTCTTCCGACGTGTGCGGCCTCGCCTTGTCTGCTGTTGCACGCGAACATGCAGCACCAGCCGGCGGGCTGCGGCCATCCACGACTCCCCTTGGATAAGCTTTATCTCCGTGAGTGCCGCCTCAGCTCTCTTCTGCGCCTGCCCTGAATGCGCTACCTTGGCTACCAGGATCCGGCACCACTCCTTCGTCGCGACTTCCTCGAAGGGAATGTGGCAAAACCTCCTTTGTACGAGAGGTACCTCCACCGTAGAGTGCGGGCGCATCAGATTCGCGTGTCGCCAGGGTGTCCGCGATGAGCTTTCCAAAGCACTCGACTCTCCACGGCGTCAGCCTATCTGCTCGGGGCCGGGCAGGATTGATCCCGTCGGTGGAGAACTGGTCTTGGGGCATGGCCCACGCCGCTCCCTCGACCTGTGACATGATCTTAGTAAGCTTGTCGACGAACAGCACTGGATCGTTCCTCCATGAGAGCTCGCCCTGCGGTGCCACAACCAGTCCCACGAAGCCATCTTGGCCTTTTATCAGTCCCATGTCGCCTACGATCTTGCTCACGACCCTTTGGGACTCTTTCGAACTGCTGGGTTCCAATGCCCCCAGGTGAGTTGCGGTCTGTGGCGGTGCTACCCCCGTCCGTTGGGGCGTCTGTGCGTGGCTCGACTGCCAGATCCAGGGGGTAGGACGGGGGTAGTGCTGGTATCGTGCTCCATGCTGCCCGACGTATGCTGATGGTGCGGGCTGAGGCTGGCGTAACGTTTGCGCATGGGGCACCTGCGCGGGCGAGTAGTGTGCGCGAGAATATCCCCCCCCTTCCCCCCATACATTATATATGGGTTGGGTTGGCGTCGGTTGGCAACGACACTGTAAAACATGCCGCTCACTACGTGAGCTAGACATGCAGGGAACCGTTTTGTTTGTTTTTTTTAGCGGTCGCCCACAGCTGGTCGTCTAGTTAGGTCATTTGTACGAAGTAAAGAACCTTTACTCTGCACAAGGGCATTGATCGTATCACGTAGCGTTCAAGGTACCCCACCCAAGAGGCAGTTAAATAGTACTCCCATTGCTGTCGCTGGACGTGGCCACACCGGAAATTACACTAACTAATTGAAGCTGTCATCCATATGCAAGTCCGCCTCACAAGCGGTTCTTAGTAGGATGCAGCTCACCCTTCATGCGACTCGCCGGACACCCCAAGGCGCTTCGCGCTTGGTGTAAGCAATGTCTGCCTGGTCGTGAAAACCCGACATGTTCCGTCCCGGCATTGTAGGGATGCGAGGGTCTATGGTCATACGACTACGGCCATGCATGAGATCGAGTACATCTTTCCTATCGAGTACACCCCCCCATGTTACCCAGACTCCATGGATGTGCTGCGTAGCCAATCGGGTGTGGTGCCAGGCTTGTTGCCGGTGCCGGGCGTAGGGGCTGCGCCGACACCCGTTGTTGATAATGCTGCTGATACTGCTGGTGCTGCAGCTGCTGCTGCTGCTGCTGCTGCTGCTGCTGCTGCTGCTGCTGCTGCTGCTGCGGGTGCTGCTGCTGCTGCTGCTGTTGCTGCGGCAGCTGCTGCTGTTGCTGTGGCAGCTGCTGCCTCTGTTGGGAGAGCGACGACGGCCGTTCCCTTTGATGTTCTGGCGACGGGGACTGTTGCTGGCTCCGTACAGACCTCCCCTTCTTGCTGCGGCGGCGGCTCTCCAGGGGTGCACTGCCGTGGCTGCTGTCCTGGCTACGGCGGCGACGACGTTCCTTGTGGTCGCGGCCGCGACTGCGGTGGCGGCTTCGTTCCTTGCTGTCGCGGTTGCGGCCGTGGTGACGACGGCGGCGCTCTTGGCTATCGCGGCTGTGGCCACGGTGGCCGCTGCGTTTTTTGTCGTCGCTACCCCGGCCCCGGCGGCTGCGGCTGCGGCGCTCGCTGCCGTCGCGGCTACGGCTGCGTCGGCGTTCCTTGTGGTCGCGGCCGCGACTGCGGTGGCGGCTTCGTTCCTTGCTGTCGCGGTTGCGGCCGTGGCGGCGACGGCGGCGTTCTTGGATATCGTGGCGGTGGCCACGGCGGCCGCCGCGTTTTTTGCTGTCCCTGCCCCGGCCCCGGCGGCTGCGGCGCTCGCTGCTGTCGCGGCTACGGCTGCGTCGGCGCCGCTCCTGCCCGCTGCTAGAGCGGCGGCCACGGCTACGAGGACCGCTGTCCTCCCGCTCCTGGCCGCGACCACGGTCGTAGTTGCTAGATGGGTAGGGTTCGCCCATGCCCCCCCCCCCCTCCTACGTTGTGGACGCGTTCGCGAGGATGATCGCTGTTGCTGCGGTTACCACCGCGGTCCTGGTCGTTGTCGCTCCCCCGGTCGCTGCCGCTACGAAATGGTTCGTCGCCCCGCGTACTGCCTCCTCCGCCGGAACGGTCGTGCTCGTTGGTGGCTTGGCGGTCGTCCATGTTTCTCCAATTTCCTTCCCTTTCCTTTCTGCGGTCTGCTGTACGTTTTACCCTGTGTGTACGCTCGGGGCGTTGTATGACAACACAGAAAAAAGGGAAAGACACATGTATCTGGCTGTATTTTGAACATATATTCACATACGGTCAGCATCGTTCACAGCCATTGTGTTGTTTGAGATTGTTTGCGTGTCAGGTTTACCGACTTATCGTGAAAAAATAATAGTGTTCGTGTTTTCAAATTCTTGGTCCATGCTTGGCCTGAAAGCGAGTTACGTGTTCGTCAAAAATTGTGTTATAAAAGACCTCGCTCTTGGACGGCATCATTACAGCAATAGGTTCTACATGATTAGTTACCGGTGTCACCTAACCCGGGCGAACGGCATACGAGACTATGCGTGTATCACTACCTACGGCGCCTTTGGTCTGTCGACACCTGTCGTGTGCATTTGTTTTTGAAGATGATATGTGGTCAATAGCATGCAGTCATTTATTAACGAACGTGCATGTGTGTAAACATGAACAATGAGCAGGCAAACGAGCACGGGCAACAGGCAGACGGAGCACGAGCAACGAGTATGCCTGCATGCATTGACCGAGCACATATCTTCAAAGCAATACAGAACGAACAGGCGAAGTGCCATTGGCAGCGTGCACACATAACAGCATTGCAAGTATGGCCATAATGCCAGGCGGGCAAACCAAAAACATGCGGGTTTTCACATGCATACGAATGTGGGTACAAGAGTGTATATGACTAATATACGAGATCAATGTGAGGTGACGCATGAGCATGCATGATAGCATCATTCCCCCGATTTTGCAAACTCTTCGGATCCCCTGTAACCGTTTTGCAGTCACTTCGATCTCCTGCAACGCACTTCGATCAGCCTGGGTTCAGCATGTCATAGCAGGGTACAGCTCTCAGACCCTAAAAAGGACCTGCGCTCGATAGATCTCTGAGGCCGGCGCACCTGTTGTTTGGGAGTTCGAGGAAGTGCCTTCAAGCAGTAATGGTGGGGTCACACAGAACGTGGATCGATGCAATGCGGTAGATGCAAGCAGTCAGCGTGAAAACTCAACGAAGCACCACAGACACGATGACGGGCACGACGGGCAAGGCAGGGCCCAAGGGGCTGGGGGTTGATAAGACAGGTATCACAGATCACTTGGCTTTGACTTTCTTTCTTCACTTGGTGGTGTCGAGTAAACACCGGGTGGTCCCGGAACCTCGTTACTGGCTCTGTACCCGAGACCGAAGGCGTTCCCACACCGGGGATCCTCCCTGCCCTTATAAGATCCGCCCAGAGGATGCTAACCAAAGCTTGTCCTCTGCCTATCGAATAGACCCGACGCGCGACACTGATCAGAACAGCTGTCTCGCGCCGTATTATCCTCCTCGAAGCACTGTCGGCGGTGCAACACAGTAACAGGCACCTGGTCTGGTGTATAGACGTCTCCCCAACTCGGTATGAGCGTCTGAGCCAACTCTTGTATTCATCGCCACCCTTGCACACTTGCACAACAAGACGGCACTACAGCAGTAGCAGGCACCTGGTCTGGTGTATAGCCGTCTCCCCAACTCGGTATGGGACATGGGATATGTTGGTATGGTGTATGGTATAAGGGAATATGGTATATGGGAATATGGGATATTGGTGGTATGGTATATGGGGATATGGGAAAACCAATGTATGTGGTATGGTATGTGTTGACATTATGGTACGGGAAAAACACAGTATATGGTATGGCACGTTTGTGGTATGGTACCATGGTACGATGTCGTGGATGTATTATATGGCTAAATTTGCCTTGTGGTATGGTATGTTTCAGTATATAAGGTCCGTAAGGAAGGGTCGAAAACGTCGTACGAATATCAATTGTAACGAGCTGAAACATCGTCCATTGGAAAGTGTTCGAAAATATAATCCTTGCGGACAGACAGACAGACAGACAAACAGACAGACAGACGGACAGGCAAGATTGCAATACAGCAGCTGAGACTCAGTTTTACAAACTGAGAATCAGAACAAAAATCTAATAGGCTGTTTTTGTCGGTAAACTATCCAAAAATGATGTCTCTCCGGCATGCGCTTTGTCAATTGGCATGAATTTAAGATCTTCTCGGAAAACGAGAACGGATGGGTGTCGATGTGCAATAATTTGCAAGTACGTGGTATGTTGTACCAATCTCGTACGAGTATACGATGGATGAGCGCTGTGCGCTGTGTACCCGAATCAAACGTTGCTGCGGTTGTCGTGGTGTTCCTGAGTGTGCGGCTTGATACACAGCGCTGCGGCGAGTCCTCCAAAAAAAGGCACCGCGCCGAACCCGACATCAGCACAGCAAAGCAGCAGAGTGCATACAGAAAATAAACCTCATGGCGGCCTGCATTTCATCGCTTCTCCGTGCCCTGCCGCTCTCCCAACACGTAGCAAGGAACAAAAACAAGCAGTCAGAAACGACACAGCAAGATGCTGTACCTGCTGTATGTACGTGTGTACTCGTACTTTTACCCTAATGAAGTAGGTTTCGTGATACCAAAGTTCCAGGTACCGGTATATGATCACGATAGAAGAGCGCGGCTTCGGACACACTACGCACGAGAAAGCGAGACAGAGAGGGGGGCAGGAAAACCAACAGAGAGAAATACAAGCGTACTTGATCCTCAGAGGAGCTGCACCCGGCAACCACAGCTAGACGTGCGTCGCCTGTCTCGTCGGAGCTGGCTGAAGAAGAGTTTTCCGCAGGCACATCTCTGCACACAGCTATTTAGCTGCTGCTGCTGCTGCTGCTGCTACGGTTTTGGAAACAGCAAGGTCAACGAACAAGAAAGGCGCAAAAGCGTAGGGAATCCGCCGTTTCCACATCACCAGCCCTGTCCCCCACCGTGACATATGGCTCAGACCGCACGTCTATCGCACGGGGGCCGTCTCGACACGTGGAGGTCAAACGATGTCGCGAAGCAACGACACAAGCGCGTGTGGTCAGATGCCTCAGATGGTCAGCCAGTTCCATTTGGTCGCGCCTACACAGTATTGTTTCGGGTGTGTTTGACCAACCACGGAGGCTCGGGGAGATGTAGACCAACCGTCTAACGTGGTCGTTGTCGTTTTCGGCTCTATGTATATTTTCTGGCTCTATGTATATTTGCCTTTCAAAAATATACATAACGCGGCCATAATTGAGTAAATTTGGAAATAGTATTGGCTATCCGTCGGTAACGGGGGAATACAAGTGGTCTTTCTAGTCAAATTTTCACAAAGCGCTAACACTCTACAGAGCCAGAAAAACGACAACGACCACGTTATTAGACGATTGGTCTACATCTCCCCGAGCCTCCGTTGTTGGTCAAACACACCCGAAACAATACTGTGTAGGCGCGACCAAATGGAGCTGGCTGACCACCTGAGGCATCTGACCACACGCGCTTGCGTCGTTGCTTCACGACATCGTTTGACCTCCACGTGTCGAGACGGCCCCCGTGCGATAGGCGTGCGGTCTGAGCCATACGTCATGGTGGGGGACAGGGCTGGTGATGTGGAAACGGCGGATTCCCTACGCTTTTGCGCCTTTTTAGTTCGTTGACCTTGCTGTTTACAAGAAGACCTGTAGCAGCCGCAGCTAAAATAACTGTGTGCAGAGATGTGGCTGCGGGAATCTCTTCCTCGGCCAGCTCCGACGAGACAGGCGACGCACGTCTAGCTGTGGTTGCCGGGTGCAGCTCCTCTGAGGATCAAATACGCTTGTATTTCTCTCTGTTGGTTCTCCTGCCTCCCTCTCTGTCTCGTTTTCTCGTGCGGAGTGTGTCCGAAGCCGCGCTCTTCTATCGTGATCATATACCGGTACCTGGAACCTTGGTACCACGAAACCTACTTTAGTGCGAGTACACACGTACATACAGCAGGTACAGCATCTTGCTGTGTCGTTTCTGACTGCTTGTTTTTGTTCCTTGCTGCTACGTGTTGGGAGAGCGGCAGGGCACGGAGAAGCGATGAAACGCAGGCCGCCAGAAGGTTAATTTACAGTATGCACTCTCTCTGCTGCTGCTTTGCTGTGCTGATGTCGGGTTCGGCGCGGTGCCTTTTTTTGGAGGGCTCGCCGCAGCGCTGTGTATCAAGCCACACACTCAGGAACACGACAACGGCAGCAACGTTTGATTCGGGTACACAGCGCACAGCGCTCATCCATCATAGACGAGAATGGTACAGCATACCACGTACTTGCAAATTATTACACATCGACACCCATCCGTTCTCGTTTTCCGAGAAGATCTTAAATTCATGCCAATGTAATGGGCCAGGTTCCCAACAGAACCAACATGACAACTTATGTACGGAAATCCCCCAACGACGTGTCCTCGAGGTCGAGGATGTCTCATGTCTTAGGGACTCTCGTCGTCGTAACCCGCCGAAGGGACCGTAGTCCTGGCGTCAAGCCAGCTCATAGAGGCACCCGGAGGGTACCAAGAGGTGCCCTCGTCTTGTCCCGGTGATCCTCGACGCAGTCAATCAATATCGAGAAGATCCTATACGGCTAAGGGCCATCGATTCCAGGATACTCGATGAGGCAGTCACCCCATCGAGAATATCCTATACGGGAAGTGTTCCTACCGCCAGAGCGGAGAGCACTAGCAGTAGTTGTCTCTTTGTCTGTCCATACGCTGAAAGGGAGTCGTGTTCCCATGTAAACCCAGGTCCACTGGGTCAGCGGACCATTGTCGGGGTTGTGAGCTGTGCTCACCCCCCTCTTTCTGGTCACTCTTGTCCTACCTCCTGTTGTCCATGCCCCACACGAAGCTTGTCCGTACTGCGGCCGCTCTCACGTGTGGATTCCGACGCTTACCGTCCCGGAGTCGTGGTGTTCGTAACACCCGTGCAGGAAATAGGAACCAAGCGAATATCAGTGGCGTCGACGGCAGGACTCGAACAGACGACGCATGCGGCGACTCCCGCTTGCGCGGTGCTTCACTACGGACAATATCTAGGCTAGGTACTGAACTCTCAGACAGACCACTACTCGTCAAGCGAGTTGATTTCTCTGTACTCTTTGTAATAGAGACGACAGATGCTACGACTGGAACACCTGCTGCTACAGACGTAAAGAGAAATTATTGTCGCACGCACACTAGCCACCTGGAGTGCTATCGACGGTTCGGTAGTAGTCCAAGTTGCCAACCCATCTTCTGATGGAGTCGCACTACCAGTCAATTTATGTCTCGGGCACGTACTCTCAGTATCGATCGTATCGCCCGACCAACTCCATGTCAATGCAGTAGCGCAAACACCCACGTCACCCAGCGAGATTCAAAGTGCAAAATCTGAGCTGGAAAATCAATTGTTCAAAGCGTTCGAAAACTCAACGCTCACTACTGTCCAACGTGAAAAGGTACTCATGCTGTGCGCAAAGTATTGCCCTGTCTTTTCTTTGTCTGCGTCAGAACTAGGACGCTGTACTACTGCAGTAGCGACTTTCCCTCTCCCTGAAAGTCACGCGGGCTGTCGATAAAACCCCGTACCGTTCTAACCCCCGTACCGCCAGCGTCATTGACGAATGTGTCCACGATATGTTGGAGTGGGGTATAATCGAAAAACGTCCTAGTCCATGGGGAAGTCCCGTAACTATTGTCGCTAAGATAAATGGTAGTCCTTGCTTTTGTGTTGATTACCGTCACACGCTCAACCGAAACATTGTCCGGAAGAGCAGGCCGTTGCCTCATCTCGAGACCTGTTTGGATTCAGTCGGGACCGCTACGTACGTTCATCTCGGTCGCTGACATCCAAAGCGCATTCTATCAACTACCCGTGGACGAAGATCACGTCGAAAGGACAGCGTTCGTAACACCCACCGGTAAGTACTGTTTTCTCCGGATGCCCTTCGGCGCTTGCAACGCTCCTTGGTTGTTTCAGCATATGATGTCTCTAACCTTAGGTCACATAGGTCCCGACTCAGGCATGCTTTCGTATATGGACGACATCATTGTTCTGAATTCAACATTTGAAAGTCACCTAGGGTCTCTCGAACAGTTGTTTGCCGCGTTACAGTCAGCAGGTCTGACCCTCAAACCGTCGAAACTCCAATTTGGTCAGAAGGCGATCGAATATTTAGGGCATGTCATTTCCGAGAAAGGCGTCTCAGTCAGTACCGACCGCATGAAAGCAATCACTCAGTTACCTACGCCTACCTGCATCAAAGATCTTCGGTCAATTTTGGGCATGGTAAATTTTGTCAGGCGTTTTATCAAGGACTACGCTGAAATAACAGCTCCGTTGGTCTTACTCACTGGAGTGTCCGCTTATAACTTAGATGAAATAGCGCCCGTCGAAAGTGATCGTGAATTATTCGCGAGTGCAGTGCCTGTCTTTCCCGTTGTTGATCCTGCAAAGCTACTTGCATCCCAAACAGAAGAATTTGGCCAGTACTAGATTTTCTTAAGCTGCCGGAAACAGCTCCCGTCCCCGTCAAACAAACGAAGCACTCAATGCGCCACTTCTTCCTTCGAGGAAACATACGTTTCCGCTCATACCTCCCAGGTCATCTATGAAGACGTGGTGATCTTCGGGATCAACTTGTCGTACCTAGGTCACTTCGGAAATTAGTAATGAACTCGTGTCATGACGTCCCGGCCTCGGGCGGTCATCTAGCTTTCAAAGGCACCTATGATAAGGTCCGTGACCGGTTTTGGTGGCCTACTATGCATACAGATGTAGCTCAACACATCGAAACTTGTCTGTCCTGTCAACACCGTAAAACGTCCAGACGACCCCCCAAATTACCGGTCGGACGTCGGCCTGTCACACGCTCATTCCAATGTGTACCAATCGACATAGTGGAACATAAGTCTATGTCGGAAGGCAACCGATATATCCTCTCGGTGATCGACCACCTCTATTGCCCACAATTTTGTCGAGCGTGTCTTTTCTGTATTAGGACCCCCAGAAACCCTGCACTCCGATCGCTGCTTGGAATTCGAAAATGAGCTTATCAAAGAGTTGCAAAGAGTCTTCGGATACAAGAAAATCCGTACTACCGCCGCTTACACACACCCAAGGAAATTCGGTTCTTGAACGCGCACACAGCACGATTCAAAGCAGAGTAGCTATGTATAGCACCCTCCTGGCGTGCAATAATCGGACAGAATTGTTACCATACGTGCAACTTGCACATAACACGGCCTATTCTTCCACACTCGAAGAAACACCCCAGTATCTAGTGTTTGGGCGCGCCGCCGTACTACCTGCCGATCTCATTCTAGGCATTCCAGCCACAACCGAACCACTGTCACAACTCGATTACTCACGCCGCACAGTCGAAAACCTGCAGTTCGCGTACGAGTTAGCCCGCCGTAGTCTCAAAGAACGAGCGGATAAGCAAGCAACCAAGAATGAGAAATTGTCATTTCCGGTTTTCCAACCGGGCGATCAAGTGTGAATCCATCGCCCGTACCACGATTCTGACGGCCCCAATCCCAAGCTAAACGGTCCTCGGCACGGCCCGTAATCAGTCAGAACGACGTTATCTCCTGTCATCTACCGGGTCACCAAACATGGTGCCACCACGGAAACCACAGTCTACTTAGGTCGCATGAAAAAATACAGCCCCCTCGTCACGTCCCCTGTCCCCGACCTGGATGCAATGGATGACATGTTCCTCGGAACAACCCTCCCTGTCCTCGACCTCAATGGCTCAATGACCAACGTTACCATCGGACCTTTCACTGTAGAGAACATAGACGGGCATAAACGTGGAGTAGGAGCCGCCTCGCTTGCGAATTTCCAATATCGCCTAAAGCTGAAAGATTATCCCCCACAGCTAGGTGTATGGCGTCATTATAGCTAGGTGTAGGGTAATCCCACAGTGTCGGGAAATGGTAGAGTCATACCGCGCTGCACCTTTGTCACAGAATCCAACACCAGTTTCACCCCCTAAACGACACCTTCGTCCGTAGCCGCAAATATCAACGAGCACTATCAGTAATAAATTCACATGTCCGGGCTGTCCATGCGCGCGCATACTTGTCCGACGTCAGTACTCGCAACCACTGACGCACGCCCCGTGCTCCGCACCCCTTGTCAGTCGTCGAGTCACTTACCAGCATGCCGTCATTCTTATTTGCACCGTCCTACGTTTGTCTTACTATAAATATACATATTCATGAAGTATGTGTTTAGTAATATTTTTTTCTGTATTTTTTTCTTTTTCACGGTGGCTATCGTTCAGTCGAGCACTATGCCGACTGTTTATGCCCATGGCTTACAGAGTGCTTAAATACCGAGCACCTTTATACACCCGTAAAATTGGCGATGACAACAGAGGTAATGATTTGGCACAAATCATGGAACTCAGGGTGCCATCGAAAATGTCTTGAATCTGTGTTGTGGAGTGGTCGCTTGCGATCACTCGTCATTTCGTTCCCAAAATCTCGTGAGCAGAGGGGGACACGAAATATTTATTGAGAGGTAAACGAGATGCCTAGGACCACGCGGTCGACACCGGCCCCAACGCCTACGGTGGACGCGACGGCTCCGGTCCCGGTGGCGCCGGCGTTGCCCTTACCCAACCCCAACCCCGACCGGGCGTCCGCTACGTTGGTGGACTTGATGACCCCGCTGGAAGATCTTCCCCGCTTCATGCCGGGTGCCTTGGGGGTAGGCATGGTACTGGACCTGGAGCGCGTCTTCTTGGTGACGGGCAACAGCTGTGCCTATGGTTCGCGCTTCCATGTCTCGTATGCCCGGGCTCGGCAGGAGCGAGTGCTGGTGGGACGGGTGTGTTGGGTGCGGTGGAGTCAGGGCAGCACGACGAGCAGACGCGGGCCGACAAGGACTTACTCGGGCTGATCGCCGAGACACACTCCCCCGAGGTACGCACGGTTGTACGAGTAGTGCTCTATCTATTACATTTGTTTTTTTTTCTTGTATACGAACATTGTTCCTGTACGTACTGCTGTACAGGTTTACATGTCATTGCTTTTGGATACGAGCATTATACTGCTGTACGGGTGTTGACCTGTGATTCATGCGTGAACTCTCTCGCTCTGAGTCGGGGTGGCTTCTCTCCGTGGCAGCAGAGTATACGAGGCACAGAGTGGCTTCGTCCGTCGGTGCTGTCGCTGGCCCGCTTGGGGATATACGACCCCCATAGCCGGGTACGTGTGCACAGCAGTGGCTTTGTCCATTGCGGCCGCTTCCTGGTACGTGCTGCTGTTGGGTGTATACGAGGCACTTGAATCTGGCCCGCGGGGTGCTCTCCATGCCACGGGTTTTCGTATGCGTCACGGGGTGATTTGTCCGTGCAGCTGTTTAGAGGATATGAGATACTCAAAATCTGGCCCGCTCGTCCTCTACTAATTTCCACACGCCGGTGTGTACTCGAAGATCTGATGCTGAGGTGTCGGGTACTGGGGTACCTGTAGCTTCTCGGCGAGTGTTGTGCACAAGGGTTTTTGTCCGTTGCGGCTGTCACCGCGTACGTGCTGCTGTTTGCTGTATACGAGGCACTCGAATCTGGCCCGCGGCGTGCTTTCCATGTTACGTGTTTCATATTCGTCACTGGTTGATTTTGTCCGTGCTGCTGTTTGGAGGATACGAGGTACTCGAATCTGCCCCGCTCGTCCTCTACTAACTTCCACGCGCTGGTGTGTACTCGATGGTCTGACGCTGAGGTAGCTGGTACCGGGGTACCCGCTCCTCCCTCGACTAAGGATGCTATGGAAAAGTACTTCATGAGATATCGTACACAAGCCGGGTGTGCGTGAGTGTCTGATGCTGATAGGGTAGCCGCTCGTTTCTCGACTAATTTTTCTGATGCTGAGGCATGGGGTACCGGGGTGCCGGCTCGTTCTCGACTCATTTGGCGCCCACGCCGTGGTGTATCTGAGTCATGGCATGTCGCCAGAATTTTATGGAGAAGTTCATCATGAGATATCGTACACACGCCGTGGATACGTGAGTGTCTGATGCTGAGGTATCTGGTACCGGGGTACCCGCTCGTTTCTCGTCTGATTCTCGCTCGAATTTTATGGGAGAAGCACTTATGAGACTCCGTACGCACGCCGTGTGTACGTGAGTGTCACCAGAAATTTATGAAGAAGTACCTCAGGATATATCATACAAACGCCGTATATGTACGTGAGTGTCGGATGCTGAGGTATCTGGTATCGGGGTACCCGCTCGTTTCTGTCTCGTCTAATTCCCGAATTTTATGGAGAAGCACCTCATGCGATTTCGTACGCACGTCGGGTGTACGTGAGTGTCGCTATAATTTTATTGAGAAGAACGTCATGAGATATCATACACACGCCGTGTGTGCATGAGTATCCGATGCTGAGGTATCTGGTACCGGGGTACCCGCTCGTCTCTCGTCTAATTTCCACTATTAATATAACTTTGTGGAGAGTTACCTCATGAAATTTCGTACGCATCCCGGGTGTGCGTGAGTATCTGATGCTGAGGTATCTGGTGCCGGGGTACCCGCTCGTTCTCGTCTAATCTTCGCTATTAATAGAACTTTGTGGAAAAGTACTTCACGAGATCTCGTACTCACGCCGTGGGTGCGCGAGTGTCGCTCGAAGGGTATGGAGAGGCACTTCATGAGATATCGTACTCACGCCGTGTGTGCATGAGAGCGTCTGATGCTGAGGTGTCTGGTACCGGCGTACCCGCTCGTTTCTCGTCAAATTTTCGCTATTTTTTTTACGGAGTAGTACTTCATAAGAACTCACGCCGTGGGCACGTGAGTGTCGCTCGAAGGGTATAGAGAGGCTCTTCATTAGATATCGTACTCACGCCGTGGGTACGTGAGCGACTGATCTTGAGGTGTCTGGTACCGGGGTACCCGCTCGTTTCTCGTCAAAAATTCGCTTTTTTTTTATGAAGTAGTACTTCATAAGAACTCACGCCGTGGGTACGTGAGTGTCGCTCGAAGGGTATGGAGAGGCACTTCATGAGATATCGTACTCACGCCGTGGGTACGTGAGCTTCTGATGCCGAGGTGTCCGGTACCGGGGTGCCCGCTCGTTTCTCGTCAAAAATTCGCTAAAATTATTATGAAGTAGTTCTTCATAAGATCTCGTACGCACGCCGTGGGTACGTGGGGGTCTGATGCTGAGCCGTGTGTGCGTGAGTGTCTGATGCTGAGGTATCTGGTACCGGGGTTCCCGCTCGTTTCTCGTCTAATTTCCGCTAGAATTTGACGGAGAAGTACTATATGAGATTCCGTACATACGCCGGGTGTACATGAGTGTCTAGTGCGAGGTATCTGGTACCGGGGTTCCCGCTCGTTTCTCGCCTCATCTTCCGGCTATCTCGTACACACGCCGTGGGTACGTGAGTGTCGCTAAAAGCGTATGGAAGCACTTCATGAGATATCGCACACACGCCGTGTGTACGTGAGTGTATCATGCTAAAGTGTCTGGTACCGGGGTACCCGCTCGTTTCTCGTCGAATGGAGAAGTACTTGACGACATCTCGTACGCACGCCGTGGGGACGTGATTGTCTGATGCTGAACTTCTGGTACCGGGGTGCCCGCTCGCTTCTCGGCTAAAACCATTTTTGGGGGGATTTTGTTTTGTTTTTAGTTTTTTTTTTATGCTGACGTATCTGGTACCGGGGTACCCGCTCGTTTCTCGACTATCTTGGCGCCCACGCCGGTGATATTTGAGACTTGAAATTTCGCATAATTGTATGGACAAATACTGCATGGGATATCGTACACACGCCGTGGGTACGTGAGTGTCTGATGCTGAGGCATGCGGTACCGGGGTACCCGCTCGTCGCTCGACTAAATTTCGGAAGCTGAGGTACCTGGTACCGGGGTACCCGCTCGTTTCTCGCCTACCTTGGCACACACGCCGTCGTGTATTTGAGGCATGGAATGTTGCTCGAATTTTATGGAAAAGTACTTGATGACATTTCGTACACACACCGTTGGTACGTGAGTTGTCCGATGCTGAGGTATCTGGTTCCGGGGTACCCACTCGTTTCTCGACCAAAAATTCGCAAAATTTCGCAAAAAACAAAACAAAAGAAAAACAGCAGTACTTCGTGAGATAGCGTACACACGCCGTGTGTACTTGAGTTATTCGATGCGGAAGCATCTGGTACCGGGTTACCTGCTCGCTTCTCGACCTACTTCCGCTAGAATTTCATGGAGATGTACTTCATGAGCTAGTGTACACACGCTGTGCGTGAGTGTGGTCTGATGCTAAGGTGTCTGGTACCGGGTACCCGCACGTTTTGTTCGACCAATTTTCGCTCAAGAATTTGGTGCCGAAGTTCTTCATGAAGTCTCATACACACGACGTGGGTACGTGAGTGTCTGATGCTGAGGTAGCTGGTACCGGGATACCCGCTAGTTATTGTTCGACCAGTTTTCGCAAAAAGAGTTTGGTGCCGACGTTTTGCATGAAGTATCGTACACACGCCGTGGGTACGTTAGTGTCTGATGCTGAGGTAGCTGGTACCGGGGTACCCGCTAGTTTCTCGACTAAGTTTCTGGCGACTAATTTTGTGCACACACCGTTGTGTTATCTGAGTAATGGAAGCAGAGGTGTCTGGTGCGGCGGTGCCCGCTTGCTTCCCCTGTATGCCCGTGTGCACACGGTTGAAGAGTACGGTCCTTCGGGGACGTCCCCGCATGCTCTGCGTGCGATGTTTCTGTACGATGCTGAATCTGGTACGGCAGGGCCCATATTCTTGCCTATCTCTCCACCCTCGCGGTTTTCGTTGTTGTTGCTCGGCGAAAGTTCCAGCAGTGCTTCATCGACATGACTAAAACTTGGCCCAACTCCGGCGGGACCTACAATTGGTTTCATTTCGAACATGCAGTGCGCAGGGCGGCCAGTCTGGCTAACGATTTGGGGCTCTCCCACGCCAAGAGCATCTTGGAGCGCCCCCTTACCAGGGGGGAATTCATCCTCCTGCGGTTCGGTTGAGCGGCGGTGACCCTTTCGGTGTTTACGGATAAACTTCCGAACACCCGCGGTCTGTTCAAAGACCAGATTGAGCGTGACCTGAAGGATGCCCGTGCCATCCAAAAGGCCCCAGCGCCCGGGGACCAAGGTTGGGGCGGCGCCCTGTGCGGGCGGCACCCGGGGGGCGAGGTCCCACGGTGCCCCCGCGTTCCGTGGCCACGTAGCGCCATCTGGGGGCTCTTGACAGCGGGCGCTGCCCGCCGGCTTTGCTCCGCTGCCGGCGAGGGGGTGGCGCTCGGCCGCCACCGCTGCGCAGCCCAATACGCTCCCGTTTCCCTCGGGGACGGGGGCACCACGAAGGCCAAGAGTGGGAAGGGATTCTTCAATGGGGGCGGTGGCCGCGGCGGGGGTAGTGGAGGGGGTGGCAGCCTCCCTCCGCCACCGCCGTCGAACCGGGCGCTATCAGCGATCTCCCGCTTAAAGGGAATGATGCAAGAGGAATAGCAGCAATTCCAGCCGGTTCCGGAAAATCCAACTTGCGGTAGGTTTACGGTGGCCGGGAGCAACCCCAACCACGATCACCGGAACTGTGCGTTCTCTGCCTGCTCCCGTTGCAAGCGCGTGGGACACCGTGCGGCGACATGCACATACTGATAGGCTCATCTCCGGGATACGAGACAAGGACATGGAGATGGGTTTTTCGTGCGGGATTCGGATGGTGACGTTTCGATGGGGTTGACTTTAGATTTCAGCTTTAGGGCACTTGTTCCCCGACATGCGTCAACAAGGCCTCACGTTCATCGGGTTGGATTTCATCTGGTCTGTTCCGTAAAACGGTTGGTTTCACCCAGTCACCGCGCTACCGCGGGGGCTCAGTGATGTCGAGACAAGGCCAGGGTGGGGCCAGGGCCTCCGTCTCTGGTCAATATTGCTGCACGTTCATGTTTGAGTGTAGGTGTATATTTGTGTTATTTATTCACGCAGTCACCGCGCTGCCGCGGAGCTCCGTTATGTTGAGGCAAGGGGCCGAGTTGGCCCAGGACTTATTGGTTTCACTCGCCTCACGTCATTATGGATTCACGAGCATCTTGACTAAGGGTTTAGCACATGGGTAGCGCGGTCGCGGTCGCCGGGCCGCCCCGTCAGTGAAAAAAAAAAAGAAGAAAAAAAAAAAAACACAGCAACAATCACGCAGTTACAGCGCGGCCGCGAGGGTTCCGCTATGTCGAGCCTAGGCCAGGATGGATCCACGGCAACCGGCTCAGGTCAACACTGATTCACCACCATATTATATTGCATAATCATTTTATTGCTTTGTCTTATGTTCACGCAGTCACCGCGCTGCCGCGGGGCTCCGGTAGGTTGAAGCAAGGGGCCGAGTTGGCCCAGGTCTTACAGGAGAATTTCACCTGTCTCACGTCAATAAGGATTCACGATCATCTTGCCTAATTGTATGGCACATGGGTAGTGTGGTCGCGTCAGCCGGGCTTCCCCGTCCGCGTCGTAGAATTGGGAGACGGACCAAAACGTACTCAGACACCAACGCAACTCGTTTTCCACAATTTCATTCTTACTGTATTAACATACTGGTAGATTCGCCAGGAGTTGCGTTGCCAGTGTCTGTGCAATTGTAATGTTTTCTTGACAACCCGCCTGGATGCAAAGCATCGCTTCGACGTTTAGCACGAATATATACATATATATTTCTAAAAAAAAAAAAAAAACAACAAACAAACAAACAAACAACAATAACAACAACAACAAGCTTGGATGCACAGCATCACTTCGACGTTTGGCACGAATACATAACATATATATTATTATACATACTAAAAAAAACGTCGCGGCGTGAAACCGATTTACGCCACCGAAGAGGTACACGAAAACATTTCGCGCGCGTACGAAGTGGAGCGGGAGTCGGTGACCGGAACCCGCACGTCGACACCTTTTCGGAACCCGACAGATCGCAGCGCCTTTATCGGCAGTGATATTCCTATGAGTGTACAGGAGGGATTTATATACTTGTATATATATATATATATATATATATATATATCCGTACACCCCCCCTTTTTCGATACGTGGTGCCGTAGGTGGTGGCTGGCGTTTGGCTCCAGCGCCTCGATAGGCGCCACGCCTACGTGCGGCCCTTCATTTTGCCCGCGCCGCCGCTGGGCGCCGTCGAATGTGAGTAGGTGCGCTCGGGGGCGCTGCCCGCCGTTCCCGGGCGGTTGCCATCTGTGGCGGACGTCGCTCTTGATCTCATGCAGGGCCCGTGGCGACGTATGCCGTGGGATTCCCCGGTGTGGGATGCAGGGGGCGACGAGGAACAGTTCGGGCCGGGTTTTGTCCGCCGACATGTAGATGTCTGGCAGGACATCATCCTGAAGGATCACCCGCTTCGGTGCACGCTGGTGTCGTACTTGCGCGAAGGGGTGGGCCTCCACGACCTTCTCCTCAAGGAATATAGAGGCCCGTCGGTCGACCGCCCGTATAGCCTAAGTCGTTCCCTGGGCCGGTGTTAAAAACGCCGCATCCCGCCTTCCTTCGCAAGTTTTGTGGACGCCGAGGTGCAGGCCCTCGTCGATCGTGGGTTTGTCGCGAAGTGAGCGGACGTCCGGGGCCCCGAGGGGCCGCCACGGCCCCGTTTGGGCATGGCGCTGGCGGTAGCGGAGACCAAACCCCGCTTGATTTACGACGCGAGGCCGTTAAACAGGCAAGAACATCCCGTTTTCGACGGATACGGTGGCGCGGGTGGCTAGCGTTGCCTCACAAGGGTGTTTCATTTCCTCGCCGGATGACGCCTCCGCCTTTCACCCAGTCCTCCTGCGTCCATCTTCCTGGCCACTCGTTGGTGTCTCGTGTGGCGGTATCGATGACTGGTGGTGTGTTTTGCCTTTCGGCTTCAGTCTGAGTCCATGGTGCTACCATACCCTCAGTGAGGCGAAGGCAGCCCATCTTCGTTCCAAAGGGATTCCGGCGTTGGCTTACCTCGATGACTCGTGGCTCAGCAACGTTCGGGCCTCCTACGGGCGAGCGGCGCGTGCGCAATGGCTGGCGCGCAATGGCTGGCGGCGGGAGAGGCAACGCACGTTGCTATGCTGGTATCGTTTCTGTGCGGTCAGTTCCTGTCGGCAAATAAATGTGACTTCCGGCCGAATAGGCACCAGCAATACCTCGGTATAGCGTGTAACTCGGACACCGCTACCTTCCAAGCGCCGCCAGAGAAGCTGGATAAGTTGGGTCTGCTGCTGCGGGCAGCCGTGGATGGGGGACAGCTGTCTTTCCGTACCCTCCAGCCCATCGCGGGCAAGTGCATGAGCATGACGGTCGCTATTCGGCCGGCGTCTCTTTGGACACACGCGATGTTTGCGGTATCGCGGAACGTGAGAAGTCAGGTAAGTGCACCGTCGACCTTACGCACGACTCACGGGCGGACCTGTTGGACGAGTTCAGGCAGTGGTTGGGCATCACGGCCACCTCGCACGAGGGGCCGTGGCAACGGGCACGGCATTTCTCGGCGACCTTGACGAGCAGATCGTCGGTTGCGTCCTCGGTCGCATGGGGGGGCGTGTGGTGAACACGGCCGCGCGCACCTTCCCCGCGGGGGAATATTCCCACCAGACTGGTTGAAAAAGCACATCAACCAGAAGGAGATGTAGACCCTATACCACCTCCTACGGCAATTTTGTACCCGATACCCGGACGTGTTGAGGCGAGCGCAAGTGCTCATCGGCGTGTATAACCAGTTGGTGGTGGGCGCGTTTAACCGAGTCGTGCTAGGAACCCCGAGACTCACGCATTGCTGGTCCAGTTGTTCGAGCTCCAGGTAGATTACTGTTTCATGTTGTCGTTGAAGTGGATCCTTACGGCTGAAAACGGAGTCGTGGATGCGAACTCGCGGCCATCACGGGAGGCCACTATTTGCGTAGTGCCTGCAGCGTGTAAAGGGCTATGGGCGGAAATGGGCCCGTTCAATGTGGACCTCATGGCATGTACGGCGTCGGCCTTGCAATCCCCCTTTTTTACGGGGCAGCCACTTCCCTTCTTCTCCCAGTACGACGGTCAGGGACCGACGTGTTTGCGCAGGACGTTTCTATCGAGCCGGGTACGGGAGGCCTGGCTTTTGGATTTTGTTTGCCACCCCCCATCATGGCAAGACACTTTGTCCAACATATGGCGGAATACAAGGCTCACGCGGTTGCCCTCTTACCAGATGTGAAAAGTTTCCCTTTTTTTTTTGCAGGTCTATCGAGGTGGCCCCGGCGGCGGCGGATGGACGCTTTCAGTGGTCCAGTGCGGATGGTGATCTCAGGAATTGGCGGTACCCTCGCTGGAGGATGATAGCGTACGAGGTGGACTTCCGCAGTTTGGGTTAGTATTGCCCCAAAATAATAAAGTACATAAATAAACGCTATTGATACATAGATATGATGATACGGTCTGGCTAACAACCCCCCCCCCCCTCGGTCGGGGACCATCTCAAGGCGGCGTGCTCAAACGCTTCCGCACGCCCACTGGGTTTCGGGGTCCATTCTGTTGTTTGTTGCTGTACACAGCGCGCCCGAGGGAGACCCGTTCAGGGCGCTGCCGCTCGCGGAGGGTTCGGGACGACCCGGGACTTGGTTCGGTTCGCGTTTTGTTCCGCATGTCACGAAGAAAACCTTGCGCAGTTTAATTTCTGTTAAAAGTGCGGCGTGCAGCCGGTTCGGGTTCTGCCGGCTCCGCGCTTCCCACAGCGGTCGCCAGTCGTCGTGGATGTCCAGAAGCCCCAGGCACGGCGTCGCAACGTATTGGTGGGAGAGAAGGGCGCCCCGGGCAGGTGCGGAAAAATAGGGTAGCCGATGAGTTTGACGCGTTCGTCCTCGTCATTTCGACCGGATCCCGTCGTTGGACAACAGCAACGCCGGATGATGTCTTCGATTTACTCTGCCTCCTTGACACTCAGGGACAAGGCACCAAGTTGGTGCATGCGACGTCTTTCCCAGGCGTAGGCAGTGCGGGCGACGACGCGTGTCTGGCGGGGTCCTCATGCGCAAGACGGCACGCGGCTGAGTCAATCCGAAAAGGGATTGTCTCTAAGCTTCAAATGGCCATGAAAACAAATCACGGGAAAGGGGAAGAGTGGGGCCCTGCCCGCCGGGTAGGCCACCCTTGCGCGAGTCCATTGGTAGATTCGTACCTCACATTTGTGTCCGAGGAGCAAACGCAGGTCTGGGTCCCGGTAAATCAGGCGGCTCCAATGTTGGAACACACACTATTGGACCTGCCGAGCGACATTGTTGGCAGACCGGGTCTGCCCAGAGACGTGCGCGAGCCGGGCGGGTACGGCGTACATATCCTTCGCGCAGCAGATTGGGTGGGATTTAACCGCCGGTCATCTTTTCCCCATGGTTACGACAGAGGGCGGTCGGGGTTCTCGGCCCCTCTCCGCAGCCCCAATGATGGCTTCCCTGCAGGTTCATTTGCGGGAAGGCACGCCTGCCGGACCATTTCACGATGCATTCCTTTCGAGTGGGAGACGCCCTCACCAGATCCCTGGCCGGGACGGCAGTGGACGAGATCATGAAAATAGGTGGTTGGAAGACGGAGGCAATAGAAAAGTACTACATCGGCGCTACTTCTAGTGGCCGGATCCAAGGTGGCAAGAGAAGACGCGGCCAGCGCTACGCAGACGCTCGCCGGCTTCCTCTGTCGCCCGAGCTTGAGCAGGATTTCGCAGCATGTGCGAGACAGAGTTGAGGCAAGCGTAAGGAAGTTTGGGTGAGACAAGTACGTATCCGACCAGTTGTCTATTGAGAGGACACACAACAAAATACTATCCAACGACGCACCGAAGTATGGGCGAGACCACGGGTCGAGGCCTCATCCAAAAATCCAGTACTTACATCAAACGATCCAGGACATCGAGTCAGAATACTACAGTAAAATTGGCGATGACAACAGAGGTAATGATTTGGCACAAATCATGGAACTCAGGGTGCCATCGAAATTGTCTTGAATCTGTATTGTGGAGTGGTCGCTTACGATCACTCGTCATTTCGTTCCCAAAACCTCGTGAGCAGAGGGGGACACGACATATTTATTGAGACCTCCCACCCACCCATCAGTAGAATGAGCATTCATAGGCGTGAATTCCCAGATCATTTGCAGGTACTATCCCCGCGCAGAGCAGGCGATGCGCTCGTCCACTCAGCGCGGGGCGAAATACCGAACGAGGACCCCTGCCGCGCAGGAGGCCTCATCCAAAAATCCAATACTTACATCAAATGATCCAGGACATCGAGTCAGAATACTACAGTAAACTTGTCCCGTCCTCAGTTGTCCCGTCGTTTCAAATCCGTGTGTCAACGACGCTTCGGTGTTAACCATGTTTTGTCACCTCATATCGCTCACTCTGTTGTAGCGTCGATACATGCTTTTGTCCGTTGCATCCCACTGTCGGCCACGATGCACCCCAGTTGCCAAGCACTCACACACGTCAGGATGTCTTCTACATGAAACCATTTCATGTCTATATGTATGCATACACTCTTCTGTCGAGTATCTCGAGCCCTGCAGGCCGCCGCATGTTGCAGCGTTACGAGTACAACCAGTCAAACACATTTATACAATGTCCGGCGTCACATCCTGACATCATGATATAAAATCATATTATCAGTTATATGTTATCGGTACTTGTCGCATTCAGTTTAACTGGATGTCCTGCGATCGTATAGTTACTGGACATACTATCCGTCGCAAACCGAGCCCTCGATTGTGTATCGCCAGAGCCGGTCAATTACATGTTTTGTATCCAGGATACCTGTATCCCATTTTCACTTTTAGTTTTGGTGGAGTACTGATCATACGCCACTAAACCTGGGGGGTAATGTAATGGGCCAGGTTCCCAACAGAACCAACATGACAACTTATGTACGGAAATCCCCCAACGACGTGTCTTCGAGATCGAGGATGTCTCATGTGTTAGGGACTCTCGTCGTCGGTAACTCGCCGACCAAAGGGACCGTAGTCCTGGCGTCAAGCCAGCTCATAGAGGCACCCGGGGGGTACCAAGAGGTGACCTCGTCTTGTCCCGGTGATCCTCGACGCAGTTAATCAATATCGAGAAGATCCTATACGGCTAAGGGCCATCTATTCCAGGATACTCGATGAGGCAGTCACCCCATCGAGAAAACCCTATACGGGAAGTGTTCCCTACCACCAGAGCGGAGAGCACTAGCAGTACTTGTATCTTTGTCTGTCTATACGCTGAAAGGGAGTCGTGTTCCCATGTAAACCCAGGTCCACTGGGTCAGCGGACCATTGTCGGGGTTGTGAGCTGTGCTCACCCCCCTCTTTCTGGTTACTCTTGACACCCGTGCAGGAAATAGGAACCAAGCCAATATCACCAATATTTAAACATTGATAAAGCGCATGCCGGAGATACATCAGTTTTGGATAAGTTTACCGACGAAAACACCCTATTAAATTTTCGTTCTGCGCTATCACTCTAATGAATATCAATTTGATTTCGAAAAAAACAAAAGGATGTCTTGACAGCCGTCTGGAGTTTCGAGTTGTCCTGCATGGACCGCACATATAATGCGATGTAATATACTGTTTATATACCGGTACTCGTGAACATCCACCTTCTTCGGCCTGTCCCGTCCTTGGGGTGGGTCGAGGAAGTCCGCCAGTACCTGCAACGGTCTAGCGACAGTCACACGAACATCGAGCTTCGGGTTGGGTAGAGAGGGAACCTTGCGCAGCCCGGCTTGTGGCCTGCTCACTTTAAGGACCGCGTGGGGTGGTGTTGATGTTTTTTTTTTCTTCTTATCCCCGACGCCAAGGAGCTCATCTCTCAGGCGGGACGGGTACATCACCACAGCAGAGAGCGCTACGTGGGCAGCCGGGGGAGTGGAGAGGCTGGCCACAGCGTGGGTATGCATGTACGACAGGAAGGATGGGAGTGTCGGCGTTGGCTGGGACGGCTGCACCCAGCCAACTGAAACCAAGGCGCGTACCGGGCTACAAAAAGGAGAGCCACTTTCGCCATAGAGAAGAAAATGTACAGAAGAAGAAAAAAAAACGGAGGCGGGGACGAGCCTCACGTCGGCTGGCAAAGAAAGCGGTACACGAGGCTCGTAAGAGACAGAAAGAGGCACTGGTGGCGGTAGCGACCTGCAATGCGCGCACCCTGACTGTAAAGGAGAAGAACTGGTACGGACATGACGAGTGTGTACTGGCGAAGAGACGGCAACTCGTCTGTGACTTCATTGGCCTGCAAGAAACTCGGAGGTCGGGCAGCACGACGTTCCGTGCGGCAGGATATCGCGTTTTCTGTTCAGGTCAGGAAAACACAGTTTCCAGGCAAGGGCTGTACGGAGTAGGTCTAGTTGTCAAGGAATCGTTGTGCAGTATAAGTCTGTGTACACTCATCAGCCCATTGACGAGCGGCTAATGTCTATGCGCTTTGAGCTGGGTAGCAAAAGCGAGGCAGTTAATTTGGTCGTTGCGTATGCTCCAACTGATTGTACTAAGGACGCCGATCTGAAATGTATTTCTCGCAGAAACTGGAGGACTTGGTGGAGATCCCGACAAAAGAATGTCTAGTTGTACTGATGAGTGTCAACGCGCGAAATGGACAGAAGATGAAATTAAGCCGGCCGCAGGCCGAAATGGTTTGGAACAAACAACCCGCTGCAAAATCCGTGAACTACGAAGTTTCAACTTTTTCACCAAGGTGCTTGGACGTGACTATGGGGGCATACAGTAGGCGTTATAACTTCTAAAAACTCCGATAATGTTTGCCGAGACTTGGTGTATGTGTTGTTCAAGTTGTTTTGAAGCGATTAAGGCAATCTCCCGAGGGTGAAGTTCAGGAGTCGAGCAAGTCAGCATTACAACCCGCTATGAAAATCACTGAATGAAGAAGTTTCATTTTTTTTCACCAAGCAAGGTACTCGGATGTGACTATGAGGGCGTACTGTAGGCGTCATAACTTCTGAAATCACCGATAATGTTTGTTATTGTTTCGGCGCATGTGTTGTTCAAGTTATTTTGAAGAGATTAGGGCAATCTCCCAAGCGTGATCTTTTTCAGGGGTCGAGGAAGTCAGCATTACAACCCTAACCCTTGCCGAGACTTGGCGTATGTGTTGTTCAACGTATTTTGAAGCGATTAAGGTAGTCGCCCAGGGTCAATTTTTTCAGGGGTCGAGAAAGACAGCACTACAACCCGCTGCAAAATCCGTGAACTAAGAAGTTTCAATTTTTTCACCAAGGTGCTTGAACGTGACTATGGGGGAATACAGTAGGCTTTAAAACTTCTAAAAACTCCGATAATGTTTGCCGAGACTTGGTGCATTTATTGTTCAAGTTGTTTTGAAGCGATGAAGGCAATCTCCCAAGGGCGAAGTTTTTCAGGGGGTCGACAAAGTCAGCATTACAACACGCTGCCAAAAAAACTAAATGAAGACTTTTCAATTTGGTCACCAAGGTACTTGAATGTGGCTATGAGGGCGTACTGTAGGCGTCATCATTTCTAAAAACACCGATAATGTTTGTTATTGTTTAGATGAATGTGTTGTTCAAGTTATTGAAGAGATTAAGGCAATCTCCCAAGCGTCATGTTTTTCAGGGGTCGAGAAAGTCAGCAATACAACCTTAACTTCTTGCCGAGACGTGGTGTATGTGTTGTTCAAGGTATTTGGAAGCGATTAAGACAATCGCCCAAGGGCGAAGTTTTCCTCCAAAATTTCTCGATCCGCCTCGAATGGCGAAAAACAGTTTTTTTTTTTCAGGTTTGGGCGGATACCGCAGGACGCCGCCGGCAAGCTCTCGCCCCCTAGAGCATGTATCCCCTTTCTATCTTCGATGCCGTCATCTATACTCGTTGGCCTTGCCCGACACCGAGCGGGTTGGCCGTGGGCTGAGTCTATATCGAGATCGAGCGTCTATCGTCGCACGAGCTTATTTTTTCAGCGTGTTGACAATTTGGAACGAGAGAATACATATTGCGCCGCCTGCAGCCGTTCGAAAACAAAAAAGGAAAAATCAAACATTTTTTCCCCTTTTTTTTTCCCACAGCGGCGGTACGAGGATATTTTGGGCAGTATTTTTGAAGCAATATTTTTGAAAGAAACTTTAAACTTCGAGTTCCCAATGGCATAGGTCCAATGCTGACTTTCTCGACCCTTGAAGAACTTCGCCCTTGGGAGATTGCCTTAGTCGCTTCAAAATACCTTGAACAACACACATACCAAGTCTCGGCAAGAGTTAGGGTTGTAATGCTGACTTTCTCGACCCCTGAAAAACATCACGCTTGGGACGTTGCCTCAGTCTCTTCAAAATAACTTGAACAACACATACGCCAACAAATACATCAAGTCTCGGCAAACATTTGCGGTGTTTTTGGAAGTTATGACTTCTTCTACAGAATGCCCCCACAGTCACGTCCAAGTACCTTGGTGAAAAAAAAAACCCTTCTTCATTGATGGATTTTCATAGCGGGTTTTAACGCCGACTTTCTCGACCCCTGAAAAAAAACATCTTTGGAATATTACCTTAATCTCTGCAAAATAACTTGAGCAACACATACACCAAGTCTCGAAAACACTTATCTGTGTTTGTGGACGTTATGACGCCTACAAGGCCCCCACAGTCACGTCCAAGTGCCTTGGTGAAAAAAAAAAAACTTCTTCATTCAGGGATTTTAATAGCGGGTTTTAATGCTGACCTGAAAACAATTCATCCTTGGGAGATTGCCTTAATCTCTTCCACGTAACTTGAACGACACATACACCAAGTCTCGGCTAAACTTGTCGATTTTTGTGGAAGTTATAGCGTCTACAAGGCCCCCACAGTCACGTCCAAGTACCTTGGTAAAAAAAAAAAACTTCTTCATTCAAGGATTTCAACTGCGGGTTGTAATGCTGACTTTCTCGACCCCAGAAAAAATCGCTCTTGGGAGGTTGCCTTGATCCCTTCAACATAACTTGAACAACGCATACACCAAGTCTCGGCAAAACTTATCGGTGTTTGTGGAAGTTATGACGCCTACAATGCCCCACAGTCACGTCCAAGCACCTTGGCAAAAAAGAAACAAACTTCGTCATTCAGGGATTTTAATGGCGGGTTGTACTGCTGACTTTCTCGACCCCTGAAAAACATTTGGTATTACGGGGGTCCATAGTTAACAGGACCGAATATTGTTAGTAAAAATACCTAAATATATAGATTTTTATGTATGTCATAGGTCCTGTTAACTATAGACCCCCGTAATAGCTGCTTGAGCCACTGACGTTCTTGTATGCAGAATAAGTAATTTCACGCACGGTTGCCAATATTTGGCAACGGGAATACATCTCGGGGCAGGTGTATGCCGTTGTGCCCAGGATTTACATCAGTGGGACCAGTGCATTCGTCGACAAATCCACGTCAGCCATCTCAGCCCTAGGAGGTACGGAGCCATACAACACGTACAGTAGATAATGTAACTGTTAACATCCGAGTACGCGATCGATTTATCGCGCAGCTTGTCAAGGCAAATAAAGCTTCCGCGATCAATACAATAGTTAAAAGTTGATATCACAGCAAACGAATCATATGAGCATTTTCATACATTGACCATCGCGAAGTTGCAACACCCCCCCGTGTTCCCCTACGCGCAAACAGGGCACCCCATGCCCATCGTAGGAGAACCCTCTAGGGGTGTTGAACAAGCACCAGATAATTCTTCCTGTGCGCTGATGAGCACTCGATCACGAAGGAAGACATATCTTGCGGTGCACTGGTCGGCATGGTTTTTCTTAGAGCGGATCGCTGTGCGTCCAAACAAAAGAGCACCACAGCCGAAGCACGCCTCCTGACCCATTTCCAAAGTACGCTATACTCTAGCTCGCCTGGAGCTCGTTTCCAAACTGCTCCGGTTAGATTTGTTCGCTTCCCGTTTCCGTGTGTGCAGGTGCCCTTCAATCTGTACAACCGGAGGCGTATTTAGGCAGCCCGTCCTTTGCCGGCAACCGGGCCGGGACCGCAGGAGGTGAATAAATGAACTTTGAAAGTGGTGGTGCGGCTAGATGTGGCCTACAGGAGAAGGGAGCTTTCAGCTTCCATCGTGCTTGTCGTGTGGATGAGGGACATTGATTGACGGCATGCCAAAAGAAGCATCCTACCTGCCATTTCCTGAAGCTCCTTCCCGGCTTGGCGAGCACCATGCCTCATCCAAAACACACTTTTTAGAAATGTTTTTAGGACCTCAGTCCCGTTTTGAGCACCAAACTCTATGCCAGGTAAGAATTCGATTGGTTGGCCCCAAACCGGGACTGCAGTAGTGACAGGGTGAACCAAATGAATATTCAGTCCCATGTCCTATTAATAATTATTGTGCAACACGTACCATATGGGGTATATTACCGCGGAATTACCTGGTAGTTCCTCAGTTGAGAAGGTCCGTCAGCAACTATTACTTCAGTCGAAAACCGTCACCCCTACTAGCATACATGGCACGCATCAAAAAGGATTGACTTCGGCAGTGTACATCCACGACGAGAACCGCCACTGCTGTGCATTGCACCTCTGAAGCATGCTATGGTATACAGAGGGTCACACCTCCAAAATTCTAGGGCTTGTGGCTTCAGGCGCTCAATAACTTCCCCCAAAACGGTTGTTGCTGAATAGGTCAAAGGCTTGTTACGATGCACCATCCCATGGCCTATGTGCTAACGAAAGCTAATGCGCAACACATATATGTAACTATGGTAGGGGGACTTGGCCGCGGCGGGCTGACGCCCACCTGCGGCTCCTCAGATGTCCACAATGACTGAGGCCGTGTAAAAAAATAATTTTGAGTGAAGAGAAAGAAAACGCTGCAAACAAAAGAAAAACAAACATTGCCATCCGCCATCCGGCACAACAACGCATGACTCGTTCGTACAGCAAAAAACAGCACGAAAAAGTACTACATACGAGACGCTCGGCGTCCATACTTGTATACTTCGTATACAGATAGACCCAAGGCGGTTGGTCGAGAAGCAGTTGATCGAGTCAACAGACAGTATGAAGCGCCGGCGATTGCGTTGGTTCAGCAAGCTCAGCAGCAGTAAGCAGCAGCAGAAGCATAGCGTACTGGTACGTATCATTCAAACCTACGCTGGCACGAGACCTCCGCCGAGACGCCAAATAAATCTCAATTTCGGGCCGGTACTCGGACAGCTTCCAAAACAGATGGACCCGTCCTTCCGCTATAATATGCCGAGACACATCATCGACAGGGGTTGACTTGCCTAATAACCGTGCTTACGAGGGTCAGCAGACAATACGTATCGTTGACGTAGCAGCAACAGCAGAACAGCACAGCAATACCACATACATATCAGCAGCACCCGAGAAGTGGCAAAACAGCGGCAGGAGCAGCAGTGGCACATCACGCACCCCCCAGGCCACCCTCGGCATAGCAGTCGGGCAGTGCCAGGCAGGGAAGCACGGTGGGGCACGACGATCACAGGTATAATGGCGTCTCCGATGGAATTACTTTGTAGTAGACGAATCTTGTCCTTTCTAAAGCCAAGATGAATGTTCGAGTCATCACCGGGTGCGTGCTCCTGCTCGTAGGGACCTTCTCTTGGGTAAACCCTTGATGAGACGAAAGCGCGGGAGCGTGAGTTAGCAAAGTTCGATGAATAATCGACGAGTGTGGGGAATGCTGAACGCCTTGCGCGATAAACGCGAATGCACTTACCCCGGAGGGAAAGGGACGACACCTTTTACAACGGCTTGTCCAGAAGCTGGAAAGTACAAGAGAGATTTAAACAAATTAAAAAAAAACGAAAAAGAAGCACACCCTCGAGGTTCAGCAACCAAACATATCGCAGGCTGACCTACTACGTGAGAAGAGCTGCGTGAGGGTGTAAAAGAAACACGACGTCGTCTACGTACCTCGCCCTAACCCACACACGTAGTCGTTGATAACTTGATGTTTTCCTCGCCGGTTACATGAGAAAAAGGAAACACATTCACAACACAACCGAAACACCTCGCTGCATGTGATCCTGCCTGCTGCGTGTACTAAAAAAACATATTAGACCCCGTCTGTACCTCTACCACCATGCCGCTCCTCCCGCGGCGTAGGCTCATCCGATTGGGTCGAAACGAAAGGCCCCGTCTTCTCTGCCTTACGGAGTCTGGGTCGCCCGACGTACACAGCAGCCGACGAGGCTCGCTATGTTCGTTTCGCTACCATGGGCTTGCCTACGAATCTCAACGTTTTAGCGGAAAACTCGTACTTTCACACGTAAAATAACCCGAGACGATACTTGGACACTCGTTGAACACCCAACCCTCGACGCATGCACAACCGCAGAGCACGAGACCGGCCACCCCAGCCCTTATATCCCACATTTTAGCCGCCATGAGCTGTCAAAAGCCGCGGAAGCTGCGGCCTCTCGCGTTTGTTCCAAAGGAGAAGAGGTCCAATCTGGATACTGGCATCGAAAAAACAGAAACTTTGTAACTTCAAGAGCGAGCATAGAGGACGGTTGATGGTACATTTTGCCCTTGATGGATAAATGTCTAGGACAGTCTAAGGCTGATAACTATTACGTTTCATGACAAGGTTTGACGGGCCAAAGGTAGGCCTGACGGGGCCAAGGCAGGCCGTCGACCAAACATTTTTGGCCATGAGACTGCGATAAATCAATTATCGACCACTCACCTGGTCTAACTCACAACTGACGTATCTGAATGTTTATGTAAAACACGAGCACAGCACGCCTGGTCAGACGGCAGCCAGGGCACGGCGCAAGTACACCCGAGGCCGCCCCTGACGCAGTCGGATTCCGGGATCAGGATGAGGCAGTTTCGTTCCCAAGATGAACCTCATCTCGCGCTAGCACCAACAACGCAAAAAACACGTTTAAGACACGCTGTGGAGCTTTAAGAGCACACCGCCAACAAAGTCGCACTTATATTACGGGATATATGACCGGGTAATTACCGGTAAGGTCAGTTGAGGAGCTCCGTCATTGAGTACAGTACCACTTCAGTCTTAAAGTGAAACCCCTACTATCGTCTATATCACGCATTAAATGCATCGTTTGGCCGTGTATCACGCATTAAATGCATCGTTTGGCCGTGTATATCTACGACGAGAAACCCCAATGTGGTAGTTGTTTTCACCACTGAAGCATCCGTCGGCAAAGGGGTTGCACCTGCAGTTTGCAGGGGCTCCTCGATCTTATTCCATTCTAGACTGCTTTCCCGTTATGGGGATGAACTGCCCATAACCTGTGTGGTTGTCCCGTAATCGGGACTTCTGTTCTCACGGGGTCAAAGCACTCCTTGAATAACTCAAAACAATATTAGATTTGTGATAAACAAGTAGGCGTGACCCGACGAGCAATCCCACGAACTACACGTACCTGACATTAAGAGGCTACCGAAAGCCTAGAGTGCAACGCAAACGGGGATAAACACCTGTAGTTACTTCCTCAGATTCGGAGCTCGTGCGCCAATGAGTAATATTGCCTCGAAAGGCAAAAAATGGGGCTACCGCTTTTTAGCAAGGGTCCATCAGCCACAAACATTGAAGCCAAACGCGCTAAGTGCCACAGTACCCCTTTCGTCGTGCAGGTGTCCACGGGAACGCACCCCACTCCTTTGTTTGTTTTCCGCATGCATGTGCACGACAGCAGACCTGTTTGCCGATACGTACATCAGTATTTGAGCACGCGAAAAGCTGCCCGTTTGCGCTTCGTACGTAGCACGCGTTTTGACCAAGAACCAAGCAATGTATCAAAGAGCGGCTACGTTTGATATACACACACATATATACCTTCGATGTGCGGAATTCTGTCAACAATAACAGTAGGCGTGAGTTCCGTGCACTTGGATACAAGGATCTGAATACAGCGCGTTTTCAGAGGATCTCCTGAAGGAACCTGCTGCCCCGGTAAAATTCTGATGTTGGCACTCTAAGTTATCTCGTCGACGAGATGAAGCAGGTCTTTCGGAGGGGTACACTGTTGGTACAATATACGTTCTGATGCGGTAGTTCCTGCGTTTGTCCGTACAACTTGACGAAAAAAAAAAGAAACTTGACCTACCCACGGCCCCATTACTGTGCAGCTCTTCTGTTGATGTGCTCCGTCCGTTGGTGAACAATTAATATTGTTCACAAAACAGCCTTATCGCACCACGTCTCAGGTGCCCGAGGTGAACGCGAAGGTTACGGTTATTTGCGGGTTTATGTAGAGCCGGCTACGGGACGTCTACCAGGGTATGCAGCTTAAATGTACTCCGGTATTCATCCAGGTACCGTGCGTTAGTGGGAGATTCGATTTGTTCATACTAGTGCACGCGATATCGTAGGATCTAATTTGTGTGATATACCAATTTGCAGTACTAGACGTTACCTAGCCCCCAATGGGACTGCTGTGCATTAGGGTTTAGCTTACATGTTCTCCCCTACTTCGAGTGTTGGGTGCGGTATAGAGCTTGAGAGCTTCTCCAGCGGGAATCCATGGCATCTTAAGTGGGAATCCAGAGCATCTCAAGTGGAAGGAATCCTCGGGGGATCCTCTGGACATCGGATACTGAACCCTGGCGTATCATCCGTTGCTTGCTATGTACCCTTCCTCGCAACTTCACTTACAGTAGTCTGGTCGGCACAAAAAACGTTCACGTATGTATGGATGCCCACCTATGCAAGAGTCGTGATTACTGGTGCATTTTTTGTTTGTGAGCCTTGGCGTGAGCTACAGTATAGGGGTGGCAGCATTGTTTCATGACAATTCCCACTTCAGGAGTTAAACCCGGTACTTCGCATGCCGTGAGCATGCGGATTCTCGCACAGCAGGGGTGAGATAGTGTTTCCAGCACTCCTTTTCTCGATGATGGTAAGGGTTATAGGGTCAACCCTAACCCTGATCGTAATACCGTTTGGAGTGCACGCAAGCGCTGCAGTCCATGGACTGTAAATTCTCGATCGCAAAACATTCTTCAAACTTGGTTGGAGTTCCACCGATGTTGTGGGATGCTCCTCAACCTAGGAGGGCGTCAGTGCTCGTACTCGTATACCAATTTTGTCGCGAGTCCCTCGGTGATTGTTCGTTCTTCCGGGTGCATGGACCGGGGTTTCTGAAACTCCACCGTAGGTCTTCCTGCGCGCAAGTAGTCCGTGATGCTTGTGGGCGGTTTTCTCCAGATCCCGACGAGATAAATCGAGGAATGTTGCCCGCCGGCAGGTACTGTGTTTGTGGGAAACACGGAACTTCACATCGACGGTCACACGACGTTCGCAAGTAATCTTGGAGGTGGGATGGTGGAAACTCCTCTGATGTAAAAACTGAATCGCAAACACTGTCCGCCGTTCGACAGGAAGGAGTGGCCAAATTTAGCCACCGTAGTGGTTGGATAGAGCATGCCAGGCATATTCTACGATAGCGATGCACCTAGTATTTCTTGGAGATCTTCACTTGAGGGAGCCCAGTGTGATCACGTTAAACATGACGAGCAATCACGTGGCCTACGAGGTCTGCATCGAACAATATTTGGTAGGAAACCGAAGAATGTTCCGTATTTCCTCAGGTAAGATGTAGCCCCATCAGTCACAGTTACACAAAATGGTCAAACCAAGGACCACGTATCCCTACCGCCGCATGCGTCATGTCTGAAGCGCGATGTATAGAGAGTTGTTTTACTAAATTCGTTACACCAGCTTTCGCGTAATGTGCATTAAACTAGTGTACAAACTACCCGTTCGAACGAATGGCCAAGCTGGTATATTTCTTTGCCCCATCTCGAAGCTAATAGTGGGCGAAACGCCGAGTGATTTTCCACAGAAACGAATCGACGAGGTTTTTTTTCGAAGTAACGAGCACGAGTTTGGCTGCGCTCTCTCCTTGTCCACAAGATACGCTGTCTAATCAAATACATCCCAAGAGGTACATCGATGCACATGATTCACTGGTAGACGTACTATTGGTGTAAGAGCGTTGTGCACGTCCATACAAACAGCGTTCGCGCGCAAGGGGAGAACAACATTACGCGGAGGCAACGCACTGTCTGCTGTGGGCACAGCAGCCATCTGGTAAGCAAGCGAACGGTTGTGGCGCCTTTCGTTCGGCAGGTGGTATTGATGGTTTCCGATCAAACATTTCCGTCAACGGCAGCAGCGCGTTCGTCAACAGCACCGCCGTGCTTGGGGGTACGTCCACGTCCATGGGACACTTTGCACACGGAATTTTTGCACTCGCTACTGACGACGGGGGGAGAGCTTCCAGCGGACGTCAATAATAACTCAAGGTTGTTATGTAGCGTTTGACAAATTTCTGAGTATACAATATACCGGCAATGAAAAGCACCGCAAGTCCTACTGCTGGAACCTTCCGCGTCCGAGCCCCACTGCAGACATGGCAAGTTGATATTGAAAGCCATATAAGACACGGATTAGGCGAGCACAGAAAAAAAAATTGGCTGATATTTCGAAGGACGTACCAGACCCTACGAACGTTTGGCTGCAACTGTTAATCGTGTAGAACGGGCCGTTCACAATGCGAAGAAATATGAGAGATGCAGCGCGAGCAAACATCTTCGTTTCTTACAAGTATATCGGTAGTGCTTTACGCATTGTTGTATGTATCTGGTACTGTGTTTCCCTTCAACGTGAATTATAGCCCACAATACAGGACGACTCGGGGTAAACGACTTACACAAACGTAGTCGCAATGACGAGAGATTTGTTTGTTCCGCAGAAGGCGAGTGGAGACCAACGCACGCAATAGGAGGTTATTCTTCGTTCAACAGGTCATACGCGATCGCCTGTGTGGCTACTGATGTTGGACTTCGTACCGTAAATAACTTTGATACGATATCGGGCGTTTCATTTCCCACCAAAACATACGATGAAATGGGGCACTACTCCCGGCCGTGTTTAGTGTTTACTGATGTGTGGATGTGTGGGCGTCCTGTGGGGGAGGGGGTTGTGTCTAGGTGTTCGGTGCTGACCATATACATACCCTCGGGGGCTCCGTGGGTGGGTTTCTCGATTTATCGTATCGTATCGAAATATTGTATGGTGTCGAAAAGCCTAAATCCTTGCGATACTCGATACTCGATACGATATTTCGATGCGGTAATATCGGAACGTTCGAAACGATATCTAACACTAGTAGCTACCCTACACTGGTATGGTTTTTTGCGGTCTGCAGCTTTCGTGCGTTCTCGGTGATGCGGAGTGCACCGCTCGCTGTAGCGTTATCTGTTTTGTTGCCTGCGCCACCACATTGCTTGTTTGAAGTATGTTTTCGAATGCGCTACCAAACCCGCTCGCCCAGCACCTTGGAGTGAAAAATGAGGTAGTACCGCTACCTTGCCTTCAAGTAGGGACGTGTCCTTCGGGGCTTCATACCAATGGCGTCGACGGCAAACATTCGCTCGGGTGTACTGGTATACCTCGCGGACACGTGGGCTACTAAGGACCTGTGCTACGGTAGAGGTAGCATCTACGCTTTCTGAGAGGCTCTTTACTCCAGGAGTTTACGGTAATTACTGTAGTACCACTCTAAAATATAGGATTCGTTTGCATATAAATACTCAATGTAAACGGCCCTTACATTTCGGAACAGGGTGGTAAGTGAGACACAAACTCATTTTGATGAAAAAATGGATATTCTTAATCTCGGCTTACTCAACCTCGCCTTATCCTATGCATAGGCATGGTTCGAAAAATTATCCGTTCAAACGATGTCCAAGAATTCATTATGTTTATGATAATGAAGAAGTGGCCAGCAGTTCATGACCATGGGTAGTTTCCCCCTTTTGCAGTCGTCACGCTTACTCGCGATGAAAGAAATGTGAAAGAAAATGACCGAAGCACTTTGAACAGCGTCAAATGCGTGCCACAAAAAGCCTGGGCGCAGGGTGACTTTGAATGAAAAAGTTGAGAACAACGGTCTCGCCGACGTCACATTTCTCCGCTCGGTCGTGTGGTTTTTCGCCTTTGCCGCCGTCGTCGTCTCTAGAACATATTAACGGTAGGCTGTGCAGGTCCTCGTCGCAACGGATCATTGTGTTTTAACGCCACGAAAAGTAATTCGCGTACCCTTCCGCAAACCTCGTGCTTACGGCCATGCTGTTCTCTGACAAAAGCACGAAGTGGCATGGTATCCCTACGCCAACTATACCAAGGCAAAAGGCGTCCGCCGAAGTACTCGTGATGCAAGTCAGTGGCCACGCATTGAAGAACTCCAGTATATCGTATGGGTGGACCATATGTTTGTTTGGTTCAGGATATATATAAATAGACATTAGATCAAACCGCGTGCGGCGATTTTTACTGCAAATGTTTGCTGCAGGGGTCATTGATGCATTCCTCTCGGAACCGAAAATCGCCGGCAACGCTTCATTTGAGAACAACTTCGCAATCGAACAGGGAGGTAAGAGGCATTCCCATGTAGGGGCGGCGGCGAGGGAGGGTGATACATCATTGTAGGGGCGTCTTCTGTAGAGTACGTACAGAACCATACCCGGGATAATTCCCCCGGATACGGATACAGCACGTTTTGTTCCTGCCAGGAACTTCTGTGAGTTCTGCACGCCCGTACCGTGCCACAATACTCGGAGCTTCTGTGAGTTTCGTAAAACTTCCGTACCCGTCCCCGGAACTCCTGTCATTTCTGTAAGACTGCCATACCCGTATCTGGAATTCATGAGCTCTGACGCGTGCTTCGCTAGGGGTAGTAGCTCTTTTGGGGAGGAACGTTTTCTGAACGACGGGGCGCCTTAACCTGAATCGTCGGAATCTTACTATTGTGTTGAAGTAGTGTTCATTGGAAGCTTATTTTGTGGGCCATGAGATAGTTCATCTGATATCACTTTCATTTTCCTCGAGAATCAAACTTCGGGTGAGGTATAGAGCTCGCCACATGATAAGGCTCAGAGCAAAGCGCCTCGAGGGGTAGCATTCGTCCCCTACAGAAAAACTATCCCTGCAAAAATTATCCCCTAACAGACCGGGTAACTCGTGCTACGAAAGAGAAATCGTACGTTTTTTCGTCCAAAAAAACATTTCCGAACTGACGCGGGTCCTCAAAGGCACTGACAGCACATGCCCAATGACGTCGGAATGTCAATCGCGTTTTTTGCACTTTTAATGTTCGTTGATTATATAGTCCTGTGAGAGGTTATCGTCTAGATTGTTGTTATGTCAGCGTTTGGGTAAGATAGCGAGCGCTCCTCAACTGAGTGAGGAGCCTTCAGAACTGAAAGAAGGGGCAACCCCTTCTATCATAGAACGCATCCTTTGTCGGACAACACGACGTCGACGTAGGGGGAGGCACCTGACGCGTGTGACAACAATGCAGGCCTAGATGTCTTACGGAATATTTTTGACCAAAACGTTTCCGAATGACCGGCACTCCCTACGGCAGGGTTTCACATGAGCTTTTTGGACGCTCCCCACTTAATAAGGTCTGAACCGAGAGTAGGTCAATTCGAGAATGAATGGATTTGCAACCCTATGACAACGCCATAGCCCAGGTATATCACAAAACAAAAATACAGTAAAATACAAGTGGACTTCCGACCATATTCGTAGGAGGTTGAGGAGCTTAATCGTCAGGAACATATCGGCCAAAACGTGTTTTATACCCCTCCTAGCGTAGCACGCGTCGACTGAGGGTTCAGTAGAGCAGTCCCGTTTGGGGAATAAAACGACGTAAGGATTCGAGTGGTTTGTTCCCAAAACCGGGAGGCAACCCGTAAACGGTTATAATTCAATGTCGTTGGAATAACCATTTGTGATTTACGATAGTACATCAGTATTGATCAAATACCTACGAACTGCACATAGGCTTTCGGATATAGTTCATCGGTTCAGCAGTTTTAGCTTTAAAAACGAGTTGTTTCTTTTGCGGGTTGAAAGACCTCATCAAATGAAGAGCCTCGGAACAAATGCTATTGCTACGTGTGAGTGCTACCCTTTCCGTATCACGCATGACGTGGTACAGCACACCAACGAGACGTTCCACAATATTTCATCGCGTGTGCTTCGAACCTCTGCCTGCCATTTTTGTTATTCTCGGTGGCGTATTGGACGAGGGGTGCAAACTGGCACAGTGCGAGAACCGCGGCAGATACCGGCCGAGCTGTTTCTCCTTCCCATCTTGGTTTCAGAACCCCAAAATATCCAACCCCTAGCCAACTGACCGGGGCTCTAACACACACGAAGTTTCGGACCGCCGAGACCCTCAATGGCAGAAAATCTGTGACCTATTTCCTGCCTGTGAGGTCGGAATCGCTACCAGTCAATCGCAAGCAACACGTTTTCGGATGGCAAGAATAACAAAACAATCAATATATATATTTGTACGTGAATATAATCCGGTGTGGTAGACAAATTTGTGGCCGGTCCGCTCCGCCCTCTTTCGGAAGAGGAAAATACCGGTGGAAGGGATAAAGCTATAGCAACAGTTCTAGCCTCTAGGCCTCACAGAGAGCAGGCCGCGTCATTGGACGCGCAGGACATGCCTTGACGCAGGACATGCCTTGACGCCTTATATCACCATTAGGCTGAATCATTTGTGTCTGCCCGAGCTCCCCAAGGGAGAAAAAACCCGGTGTGTATAATATGTACCTGGTGCATCTATATCCCATTCGTGTTGCACACTTTTGTTTTTGCTAAGCCCTACGTAGAGTGGGTCATGGGGAACAGTAGTTCATCTAAGTACAGGTGGGCCTACTTAATTTCTCGCAAGTCAGTGTCTCGGTGCTACGGCTTATGGCAGGTGCTGAGGTCCTCAAGTGAGCGAGCCTTCCTTAAACGTGTGTGTGACCTCTACATGGAGCAAATTCCGAGATAGAGGAGTTGTTGCCGGAATTAATTTTGGGGAAAGTTTGATGGCGAAACCCAGCCAAGTTAGTTCCACGCTATTAAAAATATCGAATATATAACATTAAGTGTCATGCTGAGACCGGTAGTTTGCTCACCTGAAGAGCTTAACCAGAGAGAACATAGATGAACGGAAGCAGTGCAAACTATACCGTGGGACGACTCGAACACCGTAGCGCTCGTCATCGAGCTTGGCTTGCCTTATTCGCTTCAAAGACTGTCGCCGGGTGAGACATAGAGCGCCCCAATTGAGGTACCTCTACCAGAATATTGGATGCCGTGCCTACCGCACCACGCGTCCGCAGAGGGTGTATGAGATATTCAAACCAAGTAGTTTTATTTTCGTGGAACCCGGGATGCACGAGGGCTCGTCCAGCTCTACGCGCTACCATCCTCTGTCGAATGTGTCGCACCGTTCCCAGGTCGCACTGCACTGCTTACAGCAAACATTTGATAGTGAAGGCAGTTTATCGTGTGGCGTGGTGAGAATTTTAGACAAATTTGCAATTACCGACCCTTGCTTCTACGCAACTAGTAGGATTCAGTGTGAACACCGCGGCCGTACGCCGTGACCGTCACTACACCTCTCTTTTGGCCATGAGAGGCCCAGCTGTGAGTCTATCCTGCACGATGTGGAACTATTCACCTCCTCTGCCGCCAGCCCAGTCGTTGAAAAAGGACGCGTTCCCGCCAATGGATGTCTTCGACCCGAGACAGGTATATCTGCAGCATGATGTTACGTGTTACTCGTAGGGATCTACAGTAAATATATTGGGCAGATGGCTCATTTTTCACGGTGGTACAAGAGAAGGTGAACATTTAGGCTCAAAATTTAGTTACTGCAATATAATACTTTCACTTTTAACAGTGTAGGTGTTTTAGGGCTAGTACTGCTGTAGCTCAGACAGGAGGAGGAGGAGGAGGAGTAGTAGTGGTGGTGGTGATGGTAGTAGTAGTAGTAGTAGTAGTAGTAGTAGTAGTAGTAGTAGTGGTAGTAGTAGTAGCAGTAGTAGTAGTAGTAGTAGTAGTAGTAGTAGTAGTAGTAGCAGAAATCTCGAGGTCGGATTGTCCGGAACAAAGTTCTTCGAGAAGTTATGTTTCGGGTGAGAATTTTGGGCTCCTTGTGCGAGGAACTCAGAAAATAAGCCACCACCCCTATGAAGAATATTGCTCTGGTCCCCAGTTGAGGAGCCCCACACGTGAGAAAAAATCGGGGTCAAAAGTTCAACAACATCCTACACCGCCGCAGAAACGCCTAACGTACGTACCAGGTGGTATTTTTGATCACATGGACGAGTACTCGAGGAGGGTCATTGTCTACTTGCGAGGGACACGATAAAGCTAGGGAGAGATGAATGAGTTCATACCTTTTCAAGACGGTCATTTCGTCTCCTTCTCACTGAGTGTGGTATATACTCGTAAGGACGTTTTATTGCGTGCAAATTGATAAGAATAAGGCGCGAGAGCATGAGTTAGCAGCATTTGAAGCAAATCGACGAGCAGTAGGAATACTAGACCTAATGCGCGATATAAGTGAAGGCTCCTACCGGGATGGAGAAGAGACGACACCTGTGACCACGGCTTGTCCAGCAGACCGTCGGCGGGTAAAACCTCTCCCGCGAATTGAGCTGGAAAATATACTATAGGTGATAATCAGATTGAAAAAACAAGTTCAATACATTCAAGGCGCATTGATTCAAACGATTTGTGTCAAAAGCGTTGTCCAAGACGAACAGGGTGCTTGCAGAGATGATACGTACTGTAAGATGGGATTTGGCATGCCAAACTTCTGTACCTAATATCGCACGGGACAACGTACCAACAAGGCTTCCACATGACCATGGCCACGGTGTAGTTGTGTACACTCTGCAGTAGCGCCGCATCGTTGTCACACGTAGCCGCCAACCCCGTTCTCCGTTGTTGCTACTGCTGTGTCGTACATCGACGTGTAGGTGTCATAATGGTAACAGGACATGCGACTGTGGACATCGAGGGCGATGCTTACTTTTTCAACAACTCCGCCACCGGGGCCAGAAACGGCGGAGGTAGGGAATTCGGCGAGTTTCAGAGAACGTTCTCGATTACCGGCGTGTAGTAGTTGCGGTTATTCACCCTCTTGGCAGTTCGGAAGGAAATATCTACGACCGGAAATTACAATTGTTGATTGCTGCCACTACCGCACGATGATGCTGGGGATACTGAGAAACCGTTTGGTAGCCCGGAGACAACAATCAACTAATCCAACAAGCTGCATTTTACCCACTGCCTACTATTATGAGTGTAGGGCAGCCCACACGTAGCATTAGGTTGCGCTCGTGTTGTACTACCCTATAGCTGAGACGTCAATGTTTGTCATCCCCCAACCGCAGTGGCCGTTTCTGTAACGGTCCGGTTTAGTTGTCACTTCTTGCGACTCAAGGCCCTGCTCATATAAACGCGTGCCGATATGATATACAGGGGGCATACCTGCACGTTCTGGGGCTTCCCACATGAGGAGATCGATACCTCCTCTGAACACCTGAGCTTGAATAGTGTGTTTTTCCGCGCCACCCCGTTGAATTGTGAACGTTGGTAATGAACGAATTAATTGGAGGGGCTACTACAGCAGTAGGTTACAAAGCCACATTGTTGTACACAAATACAGCAATAGGCAAAAGTATCGTATTGTGGTACCAAGTTGCAGTATGACACTGCTACAGTACTGGTGTTCCAAAGACACCCGCCGGCCCCATCAAAATTTATGAAAAAATCGTGATAAAAAATTCAAAAAAGTGTGCCCTCTAAGGTGGTACCTCTTTTATCGTAGCTATGGGTCGTCATTCCAAAGTGCCAACATCTAAACGATATTCCATAGTTTCGTTACGCGGGGGGGGGGGGGGGGGCGTTCTCGTCACTCTTGCTGTCGAGCCAGATGCTGCCGTTTGAGAGTGAAAACACTTCCAGGCTGACGTGGCTGGGTAAGCTGGCTACGCTAAGAGACATGAAGGGTCGTATAGATAGAATGCAAGGTCATGTACTGTAGATGTGGCCGTGAATGACACACACGGAGGACAGAACGGATATTTGGTGAGTTCCATAGGAGACTTTGATATATGTACTTGATCAGACATCTGGGGCCTCGGGGATAATTACTATGGGAGGAGTGAGCTCTTCTCGCGCTTTCTCTCTTCCACTTCTTCCTGTCGATCTACAGGGACGAATATTACACAATGCACTATATGTCTTACTTTGGCTGCCTTGACCGTACCTCGTGATCTTAGCTGAACCGTGTCGAGATCACCCCGTTCAAACACATCAAAACATTCGAGATCACCCCGTTCAAACACATCAACACATTTGGATTGCCATTTGTTGTGTGCACCCACTGCCCATAGCAGCCCATTCGGTGGCGTATCGGACTACTAGGCTTGCAGATTTGCTAAAAACGCCGTTTTTTTTTTGTTGTGCAGAGTTGAGACGAGAAAGCGCTTCTACAATTAATTGTGAGGAGATTAATCAATTTTGGTCCACCCCTACCAGAGAAAGCCTGCTCCGACGATGCGATGCGTGCTACGATAGAGTTGGCACATTTCAGCAACCAAAAGTTCTGAATCACGGACTCTTAAACCCCAATTAGTCGGAATTCCTTTTTTGGGTTAGGGAATTCGTACTCGTATGTGTGTACGAGGCTTTCCTACGAGATGGCCATAGTAACGACGCGAGAAGTATGGGTTGTCTTAACGACAGCGGCGGAGCATCAACATAATACACAGCAGCATCAACAGCAACAACAACGACAGCAGCAACTGTACTGCGGCATAGTCACCCAAAACGGAGGAGGAGGGCAAGGACAAAGCGTTTTGGCGAAGACGAAAACTAAACGGCAAAGGCAGACAAAGGTGTACGTACGAGCTCTCAATTCTTCTTCATCGAGCCGCTGGGGCGCCCCGAACCAAAATCGTAGACACGCGAGGACACACCGCACAACATGCTTTCGCTACACAGGGCGGATACTCTAAATCAAGTGGAAACAAGTGCTTAAAAACGTTTTCCTTTCTTATTCCGACCGGCGTTGCACCGGTTGCTTGTCCATTCTGATCCCTTGGGGTTTGATGTGTGGTGGGTCGTTTTTATCTTTTTCGGGGGCGCTCGTCGGAATCTGATCAAACATTTACCGGTACGTATTTGCTGCATCATTAATACGTACTGCTGTATATACGTATATGATAGAATATGCCGGCCAGGAAGAAAGGCGTTGGCTTCAGCGCTTTCATTCCCATTGTTTTCCAGAGGTCATTACCCACGAGAAAAAAAACGGCGAAAAGCTTCAAAAGCGGGGTGAGAATACACGCTAAACACCAAATCATTGTTCAAAGAGAAGAAAATCACCAAAAGCTTCGAAAGCGCCAAAGTTAGAGTTTTTCAACGTTCAGACACAAAAAAAAGAACAAACCTTTGGGAACCTATACCTTTGCTTATATACCTAGGGGCCATGAGAATATTCGTTACGTTCCACCTTGATTTTTCTCCAAAATCGGTTTTTGCATAAGTCATATGATCTCTTCAAGCGAAGAGCCTCAAAAAAAAAAAAAAGTGCACCCCTACTGGAGAAAACCACCCCTTACGCATGGTACACTGGAGGTGTACCTGCAACTCCCCAGGCTTATGATCATTCGAGAAGCTCTATATATCACCCAAAACCGTATTTGACCATTTCGGTACACAGCAGTTCCGCTGCAGGGGAACAAAAAATCTCAAATTCTACCTACTTTGTCCCCCAAACGGGACATGCAGTTCCATAAGGGTCAAGAGACAGCGTACGCACGCATGAATCGAAGAGCAATCCCATGCCCCCATTGATATTAGATGTGCATCATTTTTTTTCGTCGTTGTCAAAACGAACCTATGTTGTGTACAGCAGCAGTAGTTCCTCAGTTTTGGGGCCGGATCGATCAGAATTGTCTTGGCCAAAATGTGCTACTACGGGGGACCATAGTAAATAGGACCAAATATTGTGAGTAAAAATAGGGAAATATATAGCGTTTTGTGTGTGTGTCGTAGGTCCTATTTACTATGGTACCCCGTGACAGCTATCCTGTCTATCGTAGCACGCGACGCCTCTCTTCCAAGACAAGCGTTCGAACACAGTGTAGTGCGCGCCAGACGGTTGTTGTCCTGATATACCGAGAGGGGTACCAAGAGCGCGCAACCTTCTCCGTACAAGCAGGTGCCAATACGAGCTCCAACTCGACCATCTCCATCGGGCGCAACACAGCATTCGTCAAAAATACTGGCATCCTGGGAGATAAGGAGAGCAGGAGGGGAACGCTTCATGTGGGTGTCCGATGAAACTCCGTAACGTATAGTGATAAAATCGAGTTGTCACAAATTCAATCAAAAGGTTTGACGCGCCATGGCAATGCTGAACCCTTGCACGCCATACAAAAACTGCCTAACTAAGGCAAACACTGGCGAGGCTAAAGGAAGCCGCAAATTCCTGCACATGGTCACCACTCATCGAAACTTACGTTGCGAATACGGCTCCGCTTTATTGTAAGAGACCAATGGCGCCCGAAGGATCCTGGCCACAGTTATTTCCACTGCGGAGCCCCGGTAGAACTCATCCTACGGTGTAGTAATTGGGGTTGCACGTGTTCGATCAATATTGGTCTGGCCTATTGAGCCCCTCCAGCGGCGATCTACTGGCTAGTTTGAAAAATAGAACCTGTAGTGTGCCTGGTATGTTCGTTCTAGGACTCGCGCAAATAAATATTGGTTAGGCTGCACTAACAAACTTCGTCGAAGGTCACGTTGCGGCTGACATGAAGGAGCGCTCCTCATGTCAGGATCTCAGAAAATCGGCCACCGCACTCCTATACCTGCACTGTGGAATCGCTCTCAGCCAGAACTAGATCGGCCTGAACGTGCTACTCACCCATATCGCAGTGCGCGTCACCTAAACCACTGTGAAGTTACAGGGCGTGGGTTTTCGGCGGAACGCGCACAAGACCGACGGTCATGTGGGGGTTACCAGTTCTTGACGTTGCTTTGTGCGGCGTTTTGCGGAGTTCATCGCAGGAGCTATATGTGCTACTATACTGTTGGGACGGACGTGGTTATTGACGGCGATGCGTCCTTCATTAAGAACATCGCCACGGAATCCGGAGGCGAGTAACAAACATAAAAGACGAGTGCAGCTGCGATAGGAGGAACGCGTTCGGGTCATAAAAATTCTTCTCCGATGCGCGGCTTACTCGAATAAAAAAATCCCCAATATCGTTTCAGGCCTAGGCCACCGCGATTTCTCGTCGGGTTAAGTGTGTATTTCGTGTGAATCCCTTCAGGACTGCGCTCAGCACCGGTATGGGGACAAGCCACTCAAGTTCCAATCGATTTATCTCCAAGACGGGACTGCAGCGCCGAAAGGGTTACAAGCCAGTTTTCAGGCAGACGTTGGGCTTACTCAAGCGTGTAACTTCCGAAGATTGTAGGTGCACCCCCCTACACCGTAGCATTCGCCTGCGGTAGGGGTACGAACAGCACGTTTCGGCCTACGTATCACTGGGACTGGAGCCGCTCCACAACCCAGTATCGTCGGAATACCACTATATTCGTACTCGCTGAATACAGCAGTACCTATGCAGGACGGGGAATTATTCGTCGGACGCTTTTTTTTGGGTTCTTTACTTTTTCTTCAAAAATCAGTTTGTTTCAGGTGGGTACACAGAGATCCCTTGGGTGTGGAGCCCCAGAAGGTCATGGATACACCCCTTCCACCATGATGCCGTGCGTTAAACACCAGCGGGTAATTCAATCATGGGGTATGACACTGGCGGTGGGCTCCTCAAGCTTCGGCTGCTTTAGGTTGCTTAGACCGAAAACTACCGCGCACTGACCTTGGCAATCTCCCCACTTATAGGAGAAATATTTCACTACTGTAGCACACGGTGTCTATGTGTATGCATACCGTTACTATATTAATATGAAGAGGGCACCAACAGTGTACGGCCTGTCATCAATTTGCGCGAAAACAAAAACCCAAACAGATGCGTTTAGTTGAAATATAGAACTTTGCATGTGTCATCCGACCCCGAGACCTTAGATGGCTCCCCCCTCATAAAAGCACGCATCAACTACCGGTGATGCTATTTCACGGAGTGTCGTCGGTCCCCGTGGGGTGTTGATGTAGGCGGGAGGGCGGAACGGCGAGTGTTACGGGGGGGGTCCCACGAAGCAGGATAACAAAAACACGTCTGGAAAAGAGCTGTCGGTTTTATGGCCTCGTTTACCGGTTGAGGAATAGGCAACGGATAGTGAAAAGCAAGCGGAGGCGCTTCCTCATAGGTGTGGGCGTGTGCATGTGCGTCCGAACTTAATAGTTCTCTCCTACACCTATCATATAGGGATTTGCAGCAACGCCCAGTGCCCGGCAGATAGTTCACCCTATAGATACACCATTTTGTGATCACGCAGTACGATCCAGAGATATTTCACCCCAATTTGAAGGAGGGTACGTGGCAAATGGAAGGGTACGCCTGTCATGCAAAGTCGAAATATGTTGGACGTGTTGCGACCGGTGGTGGCGGGGGGGGGGGGGGGGGGGGGGGGGGGGGGGGAGGGGGGTGTACTCGATCTCATGCATGGCAGTGGTCGTGTCGGGACGGAGCACGTCGGATTTCCACCGATCAGGCACACATTGTTTGAACCAAGCGCGAGGTATCCGGCGGGTCGCATGAAGAGTGAGTTGCGTCGTCCTCAAAACCACTCTTGAGGCGGACTTGCATAGGGATGACAGCTTCAATGAGTTCTATCATTTCCGGTGTGACCATGTCCAGAGACGGCAAGAGGAGTAGTATACGACTGCCTTACGGGTGCCCTACCATAAACAGTACGTGATACGTTCCCCTCGTGCGGAGAAAAGGTTCTCCACCCAGCAAAAATTACCCAACTCGACCACCAGCTGTGACCGATCACCCAAAAACAAAATGTAAACAGATACCCTGGTTGTGTAGCTCAATTAGGTAGCGGCATGATTTACAGTGTCGCTGCCACCCGACGCCAATCCAACCCATATATTATATAATATATGTACCGTGGAGGAGGGGGGCAGTCGTGTCGTCGGTGCGTTGTATGGAAGACAAAAAACGCTCGGCCAACACTTCTTCGTGGTTGTATGATCGAGTTTGAGGAATTGGTGTCTATACTGATATAGAGGTAGTTTCATTTGTGGATACCTTTCTGGCTGACGGGGTTTGCTCCTAAGGACACTGAGGAACTACCTTACAACTTTTAGGTTGTTTCCTATGCGGTTCGATTTCGAGCTTCAGATTTGTATTTTTCGATCTCAAAAATGGATGACCCTGCTTATGCAGTCCAAATATGCAAAATCCGACCGGAATTGTTTAGATTTGAGAATCCGATTATCCAAGTCGTCGGATTTTGGTGCCCCAAAATCCGACGACCTGGGTCATTAGATTTTCAAATCGAAAAATGGCATGCTCTCTAAATTGAAGATGTTATCCACGACAGCGAACAGCAGCAGAACGATCGATGAGTTGGATGGTGATACAGCTGCATAGCGACGTTGCTGCCGACCGCGCGTCCCTCCGTGGCCAAACTAGAGTCGGCTGGCGCGGGCTCGGGCCTAGAGACCAAGAGAAGCGCACTCGGCACGCGCCTCTCCGTGGATAAGTACTCGTGGATTACACTGCAGCTGTACAGCAGCAGCAGTAGTAGCAGTCAATCACAAAATGAATCACAAAATACCAAGACAGGTTGACTCTAGCGCACTCGCCACGTCTCTTCGCCACCAGACTAGAGGCAGTCAGCGTGGGCTCGGACGATTGGGTCCTACGAGCAGGGAAGCGCACCCAGCGCGTCTCTTCGCGGCGCCAAACCACCAAAACAGCTCTTGGTCTCGGCGTTTGCTCCAATCAATACACGCACAATAAATCTGATTTTTCCGCATAGGAAGACTCTTTCGATTTGCCAAGTTCATATCTGAAAATGCCATCGGGTCAAAATCTGAAGCTCACGCATAGGAAACGGTCTAATGCCTTTTTAGTTTACCATGTATATTGCTCAGCGGTTTTGTACTCATACGTATATTCCTCGTGATATTCCCCGCAATTGTTTTCCGAGGGCATTCAGGGGGAAGTTTCCGCTTCCCCAGAGTCGTTCGTTGGCCAGTTCTCCGCACTACAAGTTCCCGGGACATACGCCACTATGCGAACCACTATGTCGATGACCCGCTTGGATGAGCGAAACAGCCGTTTGACTGAGCGAAACTTCAAAAGCGGACGACACCTAGGCTAAACGAACGGAATACCCCACGGCGTCGGCGTGGCTGACTGTCTAGCTGAAACTAAAACGGATACCTAATATTGGAATCTAGGTTCTTAAAATAAATCTGTTGCTTTAGCCCGGCACGAGCCTCGACATAAATCTTCGGACGTACGTCGCCTAGATAATTGTGTCTACCAAGGTTTAGCGAGGTCATGAACACTAACGACGGTCAGGGGCCAAAACTCGTTCCCCGATTTGGCAAACGTGTACTTGTTTTAGCAGGGGCCATCGCCGCACTAGTGGCATCAGAGGTGAGTATCAGTGGTCAAGCCTCCTTCACGCACAACGTGGCCAACGAAGACGGAGGTGAGCAAAAAATTTAACGAGCGAACGTTCGCTTTTTAACATCTTCTTCCCGACGCGTGCTGCTACGATAGTGGCACGTGGCACGTTTGTGCCCAAAACAAAATTTCTGACTGATACGGCTTCTCGACTGAGGGAAGATATCTGCCAATATATTGCTCCGATTGCATCCGAAAACATATCTACGTCATCGACCTGGGCCAGGCACGGAGTAGGCGTCGGATCAAGCGCACGCTTTTCATAAAATCAGATTTCAGGTGGAACAAAAACTCTAACCCGCCTTAAGGGCGGAGCACCGGAAAAAGCCTGTAACATGGTGCACCCTCACCGTAGCATCTGGTTTGAGGGATACGTGATGTAGTTCGCCAAGGGCAAGGCGAGGAGAGATGCCAATGATCCACTACCGGGTGTGGACAACTCGCCGATCTCGGGTAGGTTATTCTACCTCGCTCAAAAAGCGAACTTCAAGCAATACGGTGTATTTTGGAGCTAAAGTCTAACAGGTTGATTATACGGCGGTGCATGTCGCAGTAACGAGGCACAGACGCGAGTGCGCAAGAAAATACGCTGCAGCTCTGAGCCGCCGCCGACACCCACGCGGACCTGCAAAACGGTAGACGTATCCCATGGTATGTAGGGGTTGTATATTTGTTTTTGTCTCAATAGTTTGCGACCGGAAAATTCTCCCGGAGTACGCAACTACCGGTCCGTAATATGCTCTTCCTCGTGGCGTGTGTTTTAGGACTACGAGGCGACCTAGCAACGCCACCGACCGGGATGCGAGAACCAAGTTCTTCGTTTGTCGCGCTTCGAGTGAGATTCTGACCTACTATCACGGGGGACCATGATAAATAGGACCTAATATTGATAGTAAAAATATAGAAATACATCGGTGTTTGTGTGAACCGTAGGTCCTATTAACTATGGTCCCCCGTAATAGTACTATTAATAGGAGCCCATGAAGGTATGGCGCCACCTTTATATGGGCATTATCCCACGTGACCTTGCTACTGTGAGCTAGGTCTGTGGCATGAAATATAAAACACCCCTCCGCGAGGACACGTCCGAGTCGGTTTACCCCAGAGTCACAGAGGGAGAGACTGGGTACTGCTGTACCGACACGTCTTGTCGTGATACAGTCCGCGAGACCCACTCCACTGCGGTCGGACGGCCGTTGACTCTCTTTCTTCAAGTGTGGGACAGGTGCACACTGTGCATCATCGCAAAAAGCGATGGTGTCTGGGGTAATCCCACGGTAGAAGCCCTAACGTTTTTGGGGTTCTTCGCCTGAGGAGTTGTACAAAACAACGCCCTAAAATCGATTTTGAGCCCAGTGCAAAACCCGACGAACAATCACTTACCTACAGTAGGCTAACCACTAATAAGTATTGCTAATTACTACTCGTAATGGTATTCTACATAAGCAATAATAGGCGGAAAAGCCCGGTCAGTCCAAATTGAATTGACATAAAAATGATATCCTTATCGTAGCACGCGATATGAGTATGCTTACGTCCACTCCGGTATATATTTGCTGAATATGATAGATCGGCCGCCCAGTCGTACTGCCCACCCAAGAAGATGTAATTCAAAACAACATCCCCGATGACTTGAGTGCAACAATGTGGCACAGGCTGTTTGTGGAGGTTGGTCAACTCAAACTTGGGCTGCTGGTCTTCTTCGCACCGGTTCGCTGCCCTTCCCAACACATCTGTACTCGTATACCATGGCAACTGCACTCCTTCGTACCTCTAGTGGCAGTCGCCATGAATGTCCCTTACCGTGCACTTGAGGAACTTTTTCTGACAAGGTCTGATTCTTGGCGACTCACGCTTTTCCAAGAATAACCCGCCACTCTATCGCTCGAACTTACACCTGACACATTTCCAATAACTGTATCTATATATGCCAGGTACACAGAGCGAATTTACAGGGGTAGGGGTGAGTGAACTTCATTAATTGATTCTTGAGATCATGCGAAATCGTCGGTTTTGTCAACAGAGGGAAACGATGTAAAACGTCGGTTCGGTGTAGCTGGACTCGAAACAGCGATCCAAGGAAGGTCTTTGAAATAATTGAAGTGTCCAAAGTAGCTCCTTCAAACAGGTCTTACCGTTCACCCGGTGGACGCGAAATCCTTGGTCACTAGACCGCCGAACTTGACCCTGCGAGACGGCGAACAACACCTATACGAGACGCTTGCCAACGCGCAGGCGCTATTCAAGTGGACTCCTCCGAGGTGTACGTGAACGGTAACGCTAGGTTCGACCACAATCAGGCCATCAACAGAGGAGGTAAGAACATGAAAAGGTTCCACAACTACGCCAGGTAGATCATCTGCAGGTTGATCATCTAGATCCCACAGTAGTGTGCCGTTGTGGGGTGTTGTCCAAGATCTGTATGGAACAGATGAACCTCGAGAAAAATGTCCTACTGCAGATTATGATCGCTATGGTTGTTATCATGACGGCGTCCCATCGGTGTCAGGTATTGTGCCATCAATAGCCGTCATGTCCCGAACCCGAATACTACGCCGTATAGCTTCCTTGCATGGGCTTATTGCTAGCTTCATTTACGGCAGGGTCATGGATGAGCTGTGGTACAGTTCTTACACGTTCCCGTGCATTTCCTGAACAGTCAAAGAAATCCTTGCGCGGGTAACGTTCCTCCAAGTACCTTCTGACGACTGCGATAAGCAATGTTTGCTTTCACGACAGGCGCTGTTCGAGTGCAAAACGAGTCCGCGCTCAGGCTCGATGGGAACACGGGCTCCCGAGGGAATTCGGCCAACGGCGGAGGTAGGGCATCCACCAATATTCCACAGACCTATATAGGGTTGGCTCTCAAACATCTGAACAAATGTACGGGTCCATGCAGTAGTTTTCACTCTACAAATGTTGTGTTTCGCACTCTAACCGGTAAAACAAAATCGAATACGCTACACATCGGCGAGGGAAACAATATTTATTGAATATGTCCCCCTGGAACCCAAGCCTGGGTTCGCTTCCCATGCGAGGGGAGCACGTAGCGCGTAAAATTACATCATCCGACTCAGCTTGGAAACACGCCCGGGACGAGGTGTACCGTTTAGATCCAAGCTCGGGCAACAACGGTGGTGAAGATCGTGCCGAAAAGTGATGTTGCCTCCGTAAGGTCTACAAAGGTCAGCCTAGGGGTGAGGTAGCTGACAGCCCCGCCTTTGAAGGTCTCTACTGGGGCTGCGTGCTATGACTGGGGTACTATTGTGGGTAGTCCCTTTTAAGGCACTCTGCGATGAGGGAAAACCGGAACAATCATGTGAGGGACCTCAAATTTCTGCCCGCCAGTTTTTCCCCCACCTATGTTGGACGCCTGCATCAGTAGAGGTCCACTTTTTTGTTTTTCTGAGGCTCCTCACTTGAGGAGCTCCATAGCTCGCCCGAAGAACTGACTTCAGCAAAAAGCAACTTGCAGCCCGAAGAATAATCCCATGGACCAAGTATACAAAAAGCCATTTTCCGAAACAAGCCTGGCCTTCCGACGATGTGGGTTAAAGAGCCCCGTCATCCAGGAAAACATTTCAGCAGAAAAGTGCTACCTCTGTCATAGAACGCGTCACTGACTGTAAGCGGCAGAGTACCAACTCTGATAAGGGAGGTTGGTATATGAAAGGCCTCCAATCCCGAACACACTGCGAATACGCAGAGTTCTTTCAAAGGGGCTACGTATTGTAACACGTTATGATACATTGGTTTCGAGCCGACGGGTTCCTCAAGCGAAAGACTACCCCGCCAAACAAAATGTCGGGTGCAGAACCATCGGCCACCTAGCAGAAGCGGGCAGCAGTACGAGTAGTTGTATGGCGCGGTGTGCCAGTCGAATGTGCCCTCGCATTGCACCTCGGACGCATCTGCTACGCCAGCGTTCGGGGCTGCCCCGTATAGCCGATGAAACACTCGGCACTTGTTTCAAAACCGTGTCCCTCGCTGAAGTGTCCCGAACTGCCTTTGCCCCACCGCCTTTTTATGGGTGTTTTTGCAGGTGCCATCTCCGAGTTTTCTAGTGTGCTCGATATCAACGGCAGCGTAAATTTCACGGGAAACTCGGCCACCATCGACGGAGGTAGGGCGGGCGGAATGCGTTGGTAGGAGCTCGAACCTTTCGCAAGGAAATTTCTGCCAGGAGAAACGCTTTACAGCGTTACCACCAAACGGTCGACTTCCATCCCGTTTGAATACACGTTGGGTTGTAAGATCTACCAGTGTAAGATAAACAAAATGGGGTAAACAAGGTGGAAGAGACTGAGGTCGAACTCCGGGCGCATGCCATATGCAGGTACGGCGCCCTCACCACCCGTCATCACCCGTTGAAAACAGATTTTCATAGTTGAGAATGGCCTTTCCGTTGATGGAAGTCGAAACTATTGTGTTTTGTTTTGCCGAGACACGTATTTCCCTCACAGTCAAAGGTTTACGCTGTAAACTGTAATGTTACCATTTATGACAGCCTTCGATAAATAGCAAACAAGTCAAAATCAGCATTGGCCGTCTCGAGGTATCGAACATGTAAGAAAGTTAGAATTCATGGGAGAGCTGCCTCGCCCCTAGATGCCTGTTTTATCCTCTGTTTTAAAATCCTCGGTCACGGCGGATTTTGATTAAAACAAAGGTGGATCGTTAGCTATCATCAGTGAACATATATGTTATTAATAGAATACTGTTTGGCTGTGAGTCAAATGAAACATTCGAAAAACCAAACAAAATCCAGAGACGGCTTTCCTTCTCATCGAAAAGGCAAGTATTGATGCGGAAAGCGGCTGTTTGTTGTCTTGTGACAGGGTGTCAGACCTACAGGTACGGGGTATCCGACAACTAGCCGACTACAGGGCGCTGTTCGTATCCCTTTTTACTCTCACAACGCACATGGGTTCGTAGATTTTCGTGGATTAGATTGCATGATCCGTAGATGTTCACCGCGTTTAATCGCACCTGTGCCTGGCAGGCTGGTTTTCATGTCGAAGAAAGGACACCAACGAGAGCTCAACAACTCCCCCAACATATTTCTACCGTAGCGGATGTAAATCCCGCTGAATCTTGAAGAAAATAATGCATCTCAGGCGACACGAATTACAGCTTGAAGCTTTAGCTGCTGTTCGAGTTTCGGGCAAGCATAAAATCGCTAAGTTTTGCGGTGCGTACGTCTTCAAGGTTCAAGGAGCGCTGTCCCGACGATGCAGCTGCACATAACTTGGCTCAAAATTGTGGAAACACGTTTTAGTCTCCATTACCTGAATGTATCACATCGAGTCGACATTGCAGGCAGCACACTACGGTATTCACACATCAAGATTCACAAAGATCCAACAGCAAAAATATGTCCTATTTATACTGTATATCTGCGATTAAGCTAGTTGAGTGAGGGGCTGCCCACCCGAGAGAACGCATGAAAAAAAGCTAGATCGTACCGATTATACCGAAATGATCGTTTGTATCTGCCATATTTTATACATCAAGGGTGATCTTCCCTGAACGGTCTAAATTTTGTATCGCCGAAGATCTGATCACACAGTTGTGTGAAAACATCGGTTCGGTCGCTTTCGACGCCAATGTTGGGGGACGTTTCCGTCGGTACTGCAGTATATGCGGACGATTCCGCGGAACATGGCATCGGCGAGCGTATCTCGATTTCTGTATCGACTGGTATAGCCCGAAGATTGGTGTTCTACGACCTACAGGCCAAGCCCAAACACGTTTCGCTAAAGAGGGAGTGCTCCCACGACCAGTCCCAGGAATCTATGACGACAAAATCAACTCACCGTGTTCTTCAGTAGATGGCCCAACAACGTAAGGCGCATTTGTCGTTTGTAAAGACGCACCAAAGGCAACGCGATATTTTTCAAGGATGATATGATTGAACACGACAAACAGCCGGAGATGAACCTTTGCCCAAGCAACTATACATAATAAGTATATGGTTGAGCTGCGTCGGACATGTACTACGATATAAGCGGATATATTTTGGTTCTGGGTCTCTTGGCGTGAATGAACTCCATACCTCACCCAGGTTACGATCTATAAAGGAAAACCTGAAAATCGAAATCGATGGCCTAGCTGCACGACGAATAAATTGACGTGCGAGACAAACATATGTGTTCCGACGATATATACAGGGTAGTTCCTCGGTTAAAGAGCCCCGGAAATAAAAGTATTACCACACAACTCTAAACCGATGCCTCGTAGCCCAGCACGGACCCAGCCACCATTGCGTATGTTGCTGTCAATTGCTTACACCTTGTCGCTGTGATCCAGGTGCAGTACACTCCGTGCAGGCGCAACGCGTGACTCTGCGGGGACACCTGGAGTTCGTAGAGAACGGGGCCGACGGCCGAGGCGGTGCCATGTCGATTCGGGACCCCGGCGAATTCAACACAAGTGGCGGTATGTTCAAGCGGAACACGGCAAGCGACGGCGGCGCCGTGTATTTCTCCGTGATTCAAGAATCGCAGCGGGACTTCATATCCTGCAATTTCGAAGACAATACGGCGGCTTCAGATGGGGGCGCTCTCTACTTCGACACCGGCGGAGCCGAGGACACAATCACATCCTGTAACTTCAGCGGGAATTTTGCCTGTGAGGACGCACACCGACATCAGACAGTTCACCTGTCGCAACGATCCCTCGCGCTCACCCTCTGACGCATGTCACGGTATGGGTAGCTTGTTTAGGTCATACCAGTTAGGACGACCGCAGCTGCTCAACTGAGTTTCTACCCAATATCGTCTGAACGCCATATGGGTTTTCAATGTCGAAATCGTTGTGTACCTAGTAGACCATCATTTTGGTACTTGCTAAGATTATAGGCCTCCTCACGTGAGGAGCCCAGAAAAAAACACTGTACACAGGTGCACCCCTATCGTAGCACGCATCCTCGGGAACAGGTGGCGGTTGTTATCTACGTTACCGAGTCCTCGTGAAACGGCGTTAACATGGCAAACTCCGTTCAGAAAGCCACCCTGAAATCCTCCTTTCCACGTTTCTTCCTGCTGCGATATCGATGTCCTTTCTAACACTCGGTGTGTACTAGTGGTTATGACCGAGAGAGTCTGCTCCACTCTCTCAGCAACGGTGATATGAAGTGCATGGGCGAGTGCCTCGGGGCTGACAAACGTTTTGAGTCCGAGAATTGTCACCGTAGCGGCGGCGGCTTGCTTTCTGATCTCGTCACACAAGGAGCTTAATATCTCACGCGACAATACGATTTCCAAGATGTTGGTGCGCGCAACCACCAACGTTTTTACGCGCGAGTGCCCAAACAAAGACACTCACAAACAAATACCATACTACCCGATAGTAGTTGCTCACTTGAGAACCTGCACAGGTGTGAAAATCTCGAGCCAAAACGCGGAACCCCTACAGTACCGTGGGATGGATCATGCACCACCAGTTGAGATATTTCACTCCCAGATCATACGCCTTTATGGTTTTCTCTTTTTCAAGATTTCGACGGGTGGTTGTGACCGTATTTATGCCCTTGGTTAACGATCTGCAACCGGATATTGTCACACGGTCTGCTCCTTCACGGTGTTTGTTGTGGGCTGATACATACTTCAGGTTGCGCCACTCTGAGTAATTGTACTCCTGATCCTTGCCGTGCAGCTGGCGTAGCAAAAAAAAAACCACTATGCGGACGAAAAATACCCCGAGAAAGCAGCAACAAAAATGAAATGCAACAACAAAAGCGAAATAAAAACACTGCATTGTGCAACGAAACACACCACCCCTTTCATAGGTATTGATTTCGTGAAATGATCGCCATTATTGTCGTCGAAGTCATCGCGATCTTTACGCAATTTTCATCATCACCATCGTTTTCAGTGTCAGCGCCAACGTCAACAATACCGATCGTCACACCAATAGCGCCAGCAACGACGCCATGGTCGTTGTCGTCATCGCTATCACCACCACCATCATCATCATCGATATCATCATCATCATCATCATCATCATCATCATCATCATCATCATCATCATCATCATCATCATCATCACACCATCATCATCATCATTATCATCATCATCAACATAATCGCCGCGGACAGCCTAGACCTGGGCAGCAGCAGGGAGGATACCGCCGTTGTTCGCTCATTATACCAACCAGTATTCTTGCCATCCGACAATGCACAAGAGAGCTTCAACGTTCATAACTCATAAAATCTCCTAAATCAGAAAGCCACGGAAACAACGATATCCCCAGTATGCACAAGGTGTATACGAAATATTCCTTCTGTGCCTTCTATTGCCTTGAGCTATATCTACTAATTTTGATGTCGTTGCCCATTCCTTCTGATATTTCGCGTTTTGTATTTTTTTTTATTGTGCGCAGCGCGTATTCCAATCATACCGTCCACATGAAAAATTATTACCTAGAATCCAATGCCTTGAATGATGGAAGGTGATATAAATCAGACATGAATACTTGACAGGATTAAACCAAAATAACATAATCCCCCTTGTAAATGTCTCTACTGGATTCTTACCGACGTCGCACTAATCAAATCTGAACGAGTGTCTAGTGCAGCATTGATATGTTTTTTTCTATTGCCGTCCGACAACGTGTACCGTTGTAGCTTCTACGAATATATGCTTGTAATGCGTCGTAGGCAACTAGCGCGAGCAACCTCTCCACCTCAACTCGAATCGCGGTGTACAATGGTTTATGCTGGCGCAGCCCTACAAACACTTCCAAGGCCGCGCATATGCCGCGAAACAAGACCTGCCACGCTAACGGGTAGCACCTATTTCCTCTGACGCTCCTCGCTCGGCCATAAAGGAGCTTTATGCCTCATCCAAAGACTGTATTTTAGTGAAACGCTATTATGGATAGTGCAACCGAACGAACAATACACGTACATAGGTATAAAATAATTAACAGTGGCATTCTTACGATGATAGGACTTTGAGCCCGGTGTATCGTTCGGTGCGTATGTATTGTGTATTTTTATGGTACACATAATGTTATGTGTACTGGTATACAATAGAACATATTCAATAAAATCATAATATTAAATAGTCTACAAATGAAGACATAGCGATATGTTGGCAACCACGTGCTACACGGAGCCTTGGAATAACACCATCTTCATCATCGTCGTCGCAATCCTCTTCATCACCGCCACGGCCATCCTCACCACCGCAAGTCGTATCCCTCCCACCTTTTCCCTGCCTGTTGTCTTTTCCGGTACCGCGTCAGCCACCTCCGGGGGAGCTCTGTACCACGTGGGAACTCTAAAGATCGCCCACACGAAATTTGTTGAAAACAAGGCCGGTGAAGAAGGGTTGGCAATTACCAACCTCGGGTCGACCGATGTCGATTTTAATATTGTCCTCTTCGCCGAGAACACTCTACACTGCCCCGCCGAGGAATACCGAGGAATACGGGTATGAGAAGGTAAGGTAGAGAGCAATCGCCCAGCGACAAATGCAAGAGTTTATCCAGGAGTTGTTGGCTGCTCACCATGGTCCTGGTGTGGTATTTCGTTTCGGGACGAAGATGTACTGTCTCCAGGAGAATATGAATTTTAAGACGGACCTAAGGAGTGGTTATGTTAGTGGTCGCATTGAAAAGGATGGTGCATGGGAGACTCTAGAGAGCAACCATTTCTCATTGGCCGTCATGTGCGTGGGGTGGGAGATCGAGTATTAGAGAGATGTAGGCGTGTTCCATAGCTTCGGCTCTTGTCCCAACGACAACAGGCGCACTTCCTCCGACCGCTGCGTGATGAACTCTCTTTCAGCAGGAAGATAACGTCCCATACAATAGGCTTGAAAGCAACAGACCGCGGTGGAATTCGAGCCTCTACTGATAAGATAGTTTCTTTTCAAAAGCGACTGCTGTGCTCTTGAATGTTGGTTCTGTTATCCTTTAGAACTTGTGTACTCCCAATACAGCGTAACTCACGGACCCAGTTCAAACCAACCCGGCTCAACCTAACCCAACCTATCATCCAATGTGACTCCAGCCATTGAATGGAAGTTGAAAATGCGTAGATGGTCGTTTACAGTTTGGTACTCTCAAACGGGCATCACATTTTCATCCAGAGTAGAAAACTCGGGATAATATTCCCCTTACTTATCTCGAAAGGTACACACACGCCTTCGACAGATATTGGGACGAATGGTACGGTATAGTGGTGCACCTGCAACTGTCAGAGGCTTATTACTCCCAAATTATTTTCTTGAAAAATTGAAAAATGTCAGCTGAATCCTATGAGAATTTCCTTGGCCTACTGTCGGTAGTATATAACGAACCGATGTTGTGAATTAAGGCATGCCTTGTTAGGTAATTCTTCAGTTGGCTCATAAATATGCTCCTTGCAAGTCAAAAGGTCCTATTACGGGGGACCATAGTAAATAGGACCACATATTATTTGTAAAATAGGTAAATATATAGTTTTTTTTGTGTGGACCGCAGGTCCTAATTAATATGGTCCCCCCCGTAAATAGAAAGAAATCCCTATCGTGGCACGGTTCTGGGACAAGGAGCATAGAAGGGTGGCGTGTAAACAGTCACGTGGACGAACGTCGGTGGTGGAAGGGCGGAATGATCAACTCCAACCACCTGGGCAAACGGAACTCGGTCCATACTTGTGCGACGTGCGCCTGCGTCTCTCGATCGTGTTCGGTACAACTTCGTTCAACGCACCGCCAGGGCGCTTCGACGAAACCTCTAGAATAAAATTTTGTGAACAGCATATCGTCTACCTACTTTTGTTTGGGCTCACTTGTTCTCGCCAACCTTTGCACTCTCTGTCTGTTTGCATCGGTTGGACGTCAGGGTCACGCATCGGCGACAATGCGCTTCGAACTGGCGTGTACGCGTTGCCTGGCGGGCAGAGACGCCGCAGGCAAACTCGTGGAGGTCCGACCTAACAGTACGGTACCCGACTGCGCAAAACTGCCTACAGGCGTCCAACCAAATTCGAGTGGAACGACGGTTACAACTTTATATCTTAAAAAGGGCTACTATCGCACTTCGGCAGAAAGTCGGCACGTTCACGAGTGCCACCACCGCGGGGCTTGTATGGGTGGAGATAATGTGGAGCGCTACTGCGCCCCCGGTTATGAAGGTCCCTGTGAGTGTGACTCGTGCATTGCTGTGTACAGATCTCGACAGCGTCATGCCCGATTGGTTGCCGCCTTTTGGAAAAGCGCTAACTCGGTGGAGACCGACCACTGCGAAAGGTTTGCACGCCATCACAATCACTACTGGACAAATATGTCGGGATACGTGCCAGTATCAGGCTGTCTGTCTGTCAAGGCCGTCTGTCGAGGCATTTTCCTTGTCATTGCCCGTCACGGGGTAAACGCGCTGTCTCCCGACATCTTGCTGCCAAACGCTTTGGAACAAAACAGTTGAAACGTGTATGAAGGAGATACTGGCAGTATTTATCGGAAACCGGTTTTTGTATTGTTCTCAGATTGCTTTGACACGTTATTCCAGAACTGGTGCTACGGCAGGATGCCATCATTGAGATTACCGCGTGCACATCACTCGGATGACTGGCTGTGTATCTCGCTCAAAATCTCCCGCAGGTGTTGTCGTTTGTCGCAGAGTAGCAAACCATACCCCGCCCGCGAACTACACGAAAACTAAAAATCTTGAACACCCGAAATTTCCTGGAAATAAGATGGTCGCTCGGCCGAGTAGCTCTCATCGACAGAACGTATGGAATGGGAGACATAAAGCGGCCTTCCTACCGTAGCACCAGTTTCGAAAAAAACAAATAGAAAGCACCACAAAAACGTGGAGTGTTTCCCGAATATGGAAGATAAATCAGCAAAACGATTAGCATTCCACTATTTGGAGAATTTTGTTCGGTGAAAATCTGGCGGAAAATGCGGATGCGCGACAACCAACGGGGAAAAATATGCTAATTGAGGGCAAAAGGTTATTCGACAGACCGCACATTATGGTAGTACCACTTTGTGGCTCTTTGACTTCCAGGTGTCTATTTCGCCACCCGTTTCGAAGCTAAACGCTGTGCTGCAGCAGTGCGTACGGTAACCAATAACTGTACCCGTATCATGTTTCAAATGATATACGCATCGTTCTCGTATGTAGCACCAAGTATGCGTCATACGTACATTTCTTACGTATCGTTGCCGTATGTAGCGCCAGCCAGGGCATATATTATCGTACATTTTTGTGGGACACAAAAATGCGGCACCAAGAAAGTGGCGTATTGCCCTCGCCACTCTCTCAGGGGTGAGACGGTAGCGAGAGGCCCTTTATTCTAGGACTTTCGCATCTTTGAAACATAGGGGACCGAAATTGGGCCCCTTACGGGGTGTGCATTCGTCTTCGTTGGCAGTATGTTTCTGAGATGAACATGAAACAGCCACAAAATGATACCATAACGTGCGGGCTAACGGCCCTGTTGTAAGATATTGTATACCAGGTATAAATATTTTTGATGTACGTGTAACGGTGAATAAAAAGACTATCGACTTCATTCAGTTAGTGTAATATGAAGTAATTGATATTATTTCAAGACGTTACTTTCAACCCCCGAGGCACACTTTTTCGCTGCAGCAGCCTGCAGGCTTGGAACACATTCATTCTTGTGGGAGAACTTTTTTTCCAGTATTACCCAAGTTTAGAAATAAGAAACGGGGGCGTTCTATCACAATTTGTGAAATTCTTCAGATGAAAAAAAATCAGAAACGTTACATTTGACAGTTGAAAAAAATCAATCAGGACAATCTGGCACGTTAAAAAAATATGCGAAAAAAATACGGAAAGTATGGGAAAGAAGCTCGCCGATAAAAATGACCCTATCACTGTTCAAAGTTGCTATTTTAGAAAAAAGGTGTTTGGTTCCCCATGTGAAGAAACTCGTAACGTTTAGGTACCCCCCTAGCTACCGGAGAAGGTCCCCCCAGTTGTATGAATTCTGCTTGGACATCATGATAAACCCTCGTGACGAAGGCATGATACCTGTGACACGAAGCACAGCCTCTCGGAATCATCACCATTGGTCTCGAACCGCGACGAGGATCGGGGTTTTCTCCACATCGTTTGGGCAAACCAAGCTCTCCTTGCAATTTCCGTGGGATTTCAGTTCGGTTTGTCGGGATGCACAGTTGAAGGGTTTCGTTTTTAAGTTAGGATGCCACGTCTCAAATCGACGATCACGTACGTGGCGCTCGAGGGGGGAGAGGAATACTTCTGAACAGTACACACGTAGGCGAATCCCGCTGCAGTAGGGAAGATAAAAATACGTGTAGAGGGGTTCACCTGATGCCGCTCCATTGCCGCACGGTATCGACCGTTCCCTCCGAGTCCATTGACACCAGCAGCCAGTCCAATCCAAACTCTGTGATTGCAGTGTCCGTTTTGCTTCGGTTCGTTGTAAGCAGGTAGTCGGTCGGTGTCGCCAACGGTTAGACGACGACCTGAGACAAATGGTTTCAGTGGTGACCGAGAAAAAACGCCGTCCGCACGCACGCTACAGTCGGAGTCGCGCCTATATTCTTCCGAAGCTCACTGAAGGAGCTGTGCATCTCCACAAAACCTGGTTTCGATTAAAACAAAAAAAAAAAAAGTTCGCTTAATGCCGCATCCTGTCGTAGACTATAATAGTGAAGAAACAAACTACGATTGACGGTATTCGATAGTTCCTCTATACAGGAACACCGTCAGTCTCAGTGGCAATTTTCGCCCCTATCGTCGCCCAGCATTCAGTAAGCTCTTGAAAACGTTTGGGACAGTACCCATCTGGTGCCGTACGTGTCGATTAAGGACGCAGCATTCAGATATAAGGTGAACATGTACCCTCCTGGTGCGTATCTCATACCAAGCAAACAAAGACATGTCTCTGGTTGACTCCCTGTTTTCGGGCCCACCCACCAGCACAGCTGCTCAAATCGATATTTATGTGGCCCTGGAAACCTTTCTCGTGAGTTGGGGCGCCTTCCAGGAAATATATGTTTTGTCCTATTTACCGATTCGTCTTCCATTCTCGAATCCACCTTCCACCCTCCTGATGGCAGACTGCGCTGTGTGTTCCAAAGGGTACGCCCCGGCAGGAACATATATTTGTCGCGACTGTTCGGACGTGCACACACGCTTGACAGTGGGCCTGTCTGTGGTAGCGTCCGTGGTCGTGCTCTTGCTGGCGACTGGGGGTGTTGCGTATTTCGTTGGAGTGGTTGGGCACGGAACGGGCGGGGACTCTGAGGAGGCGACTGGGGCCGTCATCGAAAGGAGCCTGCGGTGCATGAGGAACCTCGTCGCCCGGATGTTTCCGCTCACAGCCGTGAAGATCGTTGTGGTCGTCTGGCAAATCATTTCGCAGGTACTATGCTGAGAGAACGGTTGCCGCACAGAACCTTGCGGGAGCTAGAAGGTTGCGAATAGGTCCTGCCGAAGGTGCTCCTACAGCACCTCGAATCGTCATTTACAGCGTTTGTAATATTTTGCAGGGCAGCAGCTTTTGACATGTGTTCTTCCACGCTCGAACCATACTCGATTATTGCACCATATTTTATAACAGCTCACCCACCAGAGGTAGCGGGAAAGAACGCACAATGTGACATTCTTCCATCGTGAATGGCACTCTTCTATTATTCAGGTTTTAAACCCGACACAGAGATGCACTTGTGTTTTCCAGTACTTGAGTGGGCTTTTCCTTGGGTATTAATGTGTGAGACTTCTAGGAGCGCCCACGTCGACTACGAGGTACACTGCTGCGTATTAGTGATTCTGACAGCTCCATGCCACCTTTTCTGCGCGCTTGGCTGCTCTCTACACTCTCGCAAGAAAAATGCGGTAACCGTTGGGCCATGTACGTTATTGCTGTGTGTGAAGAAGACTATTCGTGGAGTGATTCAACCGAAATTCGTTTGTGCTCGACACGAGGTGTCTGCGTGTATACTTGTGTATGGTCCCATGTGTGCACCTCGAACTTGCTCCTGCCACGTGGGAAGTTATTTACGTCTCGATTGGTCCGTTGACGACGATACTCTCCAACGCGAATGCCCCCCTCCTGCCCCCCCCCCCTCACCGTTCTCTCCCTCCCCGAACTGTGCTGCAAACGTGGCAGTTCGCGGTAAATCGCGGGAGACGTCTACCCAAAAGAGTACGCGGCCTTCATCTCCAAGCTCGACTTCATCAACTTGGGCATCGGCTTCATCCTGTCGTATTTTTGCGTCCTAACGCCCGACTTCTACAACCGCCTCGTTATCACGACGACATATCCGCTAGTAGTACTTGCGCTCCTCGCCGGCGCGCACTCTGTCGCCAGGTTTCGGAACAAGGGCTCCTACGACGCGATGCGCGAAGCGCGGCGCAGGCACTTGGCCGCGACATTATTTCTAGCGTTTTTTGTGTACTCGTCGGTGTCGTTCACCATATTTCAGACGTTCGTCTGCGACGAAAACCTAGACGGTGCTTCCTTCCTCAGGGCCGACTACAGCCTAAAGTGTAACACCGCTGTTCACGGAAAATTCAAAGCGTACGCGATAGCGATAGTATGCATCTATCCCATTGGCGTGCCAGTCGCTTTCGCGTAGTGGCTTGGTCAAAACCGGGCGGAACTCGCGAATCCTCGCAGAGATACATCTTCGCATCTTGACGCATTGCGTGGAATCTGGGGTTCCTACAAGCCTTCGCGGTACTACTACGAAGTCGTTGAGTGCGGCCGGCGTATCGCGCTTACCGCAGCAGCGGTATTCGTGCTCCCTAACACCGTTTCGCAGATAGCCATGGTGCTGTTGCTCGCGGCGGTTTTCTTGTTTATTTCGGAGTATCTGTCTCCGTTTAGCAAGAGCGTTGACATGAGACTGTATCGCTGGGGGAACGGGATAGTTCTGGCTAGCATGTACGTTTCCCTCCTCCTTAAGGTTAACATCTCCAACGAGAACCATCTTTCTCTGTCGGCGTTCGGGAAGGTGCTGATATTTGCGAACGTTTTCATGGTCGTTGCGGTCGTGGTGCAGTCCGCGAACATGCTGCATGGCATGGCTTTAGGGCCACGCGCTATCGAACCTATCACCCCACATCACGCGCCGTAACACGACGTGAGGGCTGCTCGTGTAAGATATAACCGTGCCCTATCAATCTAGGACAATAGTCTGGACTGTCGGATGCCGCGAAGAGGCGTGCTACGATAGAGGTATCAATTGTCAGAAAAATATTTCTGAGCCACCACCGCATCCTTACCAAGGCGCCTCATGTTTCAAACCTGAAAAGACGTTGTCCGCATGCGAGAATGAAACTGGTCCTCTTCGTTGTTGGGCATAATGCACATGTACACGTACAACTGTAGATGCTTTTGGCGTCAGTCGTATTCATTTTGTTTGTCCTCATTGATTTCCGCATTATACCTTGAGGGGACATGTAGGAGCCTCCGAACAATTAGGGTGGACCTATGTCAAAGAACGCTTCACCAGTACGAAACGCAGACAGATTTCTGTGCATGCACGGCAAAGCTATCGAGACATCCAGCCAACTCGATCAAAACCATAGTTAAGACGTTGTTCTTCGAGTATCACGTCAAGGGTATTCGGGCGATACGATTCTGACCATTGTTGATAGTCCGACTGTGCGGACTATCGCTGTGACGGATCTCGCGCGGGTGGATCAACAACCTGCGGGTGCGAAGTCCATCGTTGGAGCGTTGGAGAGGATCGGTGTTCAACCTAGATATTATGGCACGATGGAAAATGTGTCCTATTCCGTAGGACAAAGTGTACTATTGTGTGGTTTATTGACTGCCGTTTACAACATCAAGGGCTCTACCGACGTTTCTATGCAGAAACACGGGGCAAGACAGAGAAGATCACTCTTGAAGGCCTTCAACTTGAGGTGCGTAGCTGCGCCGGGCACATCATAGGTACACGAGCAGGGGCTAATGAGCATTTCCTGATGTGTTGAATATGGGGTTCGCCTGCTATCATAGTGGAAGCTGGGCGATCTTTGGAAGAACCAGAGTAGCCGTGATGGTTCTTGGAAAACACAATAGGATAGTCTAGGTGCGGAACATTCTGTGGAGAGTGTTGCATTACACGCATATTGGGGCACACTAGTAAATAACGTGGAAGGGACGTTTGATGTCCGACCTCGTTGTCAGGATATGAGAAGGTGGGACACAGATTCCCCTTTGCCATAGTTTGCTACTGAGCAGGTTCTCGTCGCCGCTCACACGTGTTGGTTAAATACAGATACTCGTCGAAGAGCGGTTTATTCCCCAAGTGGGCCACGAAGAAGATATCTTCCTGAGAGCTGATGGGCCCATATCAGGCTTCGGGCACGATCGCCCTGCTCGTCCAACTAGACGAAGGATTTGCCCAGCCGGTATTGTTTGTGCCTGAACGTTTCCAAGTGTCCGTGATAGTAAACCGATAACAACCGGGCGTTGGTGCCCTGACGAGCCGAGGCGTACAGCCAGTGCCTTGACCAATTTGTGTTTTACGGTGCTGGCTTTGCTCGTAACATAGTCTGAGACTAGTACGTTGTGCGTGACTGGTATCACTGCAATTCCTCCACGGAAATAGGTCGCGAAAATGTTTAGCTGGATGCTATTGACGGGATCCTGGGATGAAGGGATGAAAAGACCCTTCGTTCACTGTTATAAACTGTTGATACCGTGTATATCTATTGCTACTACTGCCTCATCCAAGCCTGTGCTTGAGCAATTGCTCCCCCCGATAGAGTCAATCACTTGCTGCGCGGGGATAGCGATGAAGCTAATATATTCCGTCAAGAGAAGTCGTGCTAAAGCGTACCGTATAGACGGTGTATACTACACCCCCGGTGGAACCATTTGGGCCTCTAACAACATTACCACCCGACAAACTTACCACCCGGTGTGATACACTCTAGGGGTGTAATACAGTTTACCCCGGTGATACGGTGGATGATTGTTTGGCGATAAGGTACAAACGTATGCCGGGGGTGGTGTACTCTTGGTGTGTGATAAAATGTTCGATGTCAGCGTTGCGAAAGATGCTTGCCGCCACGATTCAATCAGGCGGGGGGGCAATAATATGGCTACGATAGCTGTGAGTGGTTGGAGCGTTTCGGTGCCACACTCTAGGAACCATGGAACGGGTGCGGTGATGATAGGGGTGTGGTAGCGCCTCGAGGTGATACTGCCACATTCTACGCAGGCGGGGCGGGGAAGAGTCTGATGAGCGGTACGGGGTCTGACATCGGCGTGGTGTCTCATTATATAGCATCCTCCAGGCGATGCTAGTACGTTATACGATACATTGGCCCGAGCGCAAGTGTAATTGTCGATTGTACTCAGAAACACAACAAATAAGATCCATCGTATATTGAATTTCTTAGATTAATGTATATTTGGATGAGCATGACTACTGCTGTGATATTTTCCATGATTAGCATCAATTTTCTGTAAAATAGAGGGAGAGGTTTATGATAAGGCTGAAGAGAGCCTATGATGCGCCTGGGGGCGTGTGCGGTCGATATTTAAATCTTTGCTGACTAGGAAGGTTTTGGGTAGTACTTCGGATATTGAGACTTTGATTTTTTGGTTCTTGAAAAGTTGTGCTTTTGTTCTTTAGAGTCAGCGTTGACTGAGTGGTCTAGCAGGCAGTGCTTGATAATTCCCTGGGGCGGGTCGGGGGTTCAAATCTCGCCGAATTTGTTAATTGATTTTTTCGAGCGTGCGCGCTTGAGGCAATACGAATGGTCACGATAGTGTGCCTCTAGACACCAGTAGCGTTTGGCGAGGAGAGGGTTCCGGATATCACTATTACTAGGTCGACGAGATTCCACGAATATCTTTGGACCAATTCCGCGGAAAATTCCGTTTTACCTGGCTGAATCCGAGACGAATGCCCGCATTGGATTTCGAGAGTTTTATGTGTTTGCAACAGTGAGGCTGTGGATTTGAGCATTTGAATAATGATTTGTGGATTTAAGTGTTAGTTAAGAATTTGATTTTTGAGTCACGGATTAGATCTTTGAGTTTCTGAGTTTGATATGGGTTGATTATATTATTGAGATATATCAGCTCTACGATGTCGCACATTTTCATGTACATAGCTGGGGGGAATATTGACATGGTCATGCACAGGAGCAGGGGGGATATCAGTATGGTCGTGTATAATGAGTAGAGGGGATGTTGATTGTACTCAGAAACACGACGTGTAAGATCCATGGTAGATTGAGGAGTTCCACGCTTGAAAAGAATTTTGGTAGTAGGGTATTGGGATATCGGGGAAATGTGAGCCCACCAATGCCACTCGTCAGGTGTAACTCTATACTGCATATGAGGCGAGTCAACTCGACAGCGAGGATGTAATATAAGAGGGGTTCCGTGTTTTATCTGCAGTCAGCCACGCATTCCCATGCCAGCTGTGTCTATACCTTTATAGCTCAATCAACAGCAACTTACCGGTATGTTTTCCCACGTGCTGTGTTGTCCTTGATGGCAAAATAACTTTTTTTTCACCCGGGGACAATAGCTGACAACCGACTCTGACACGGTCTGACAACCCATACCACTTAAGATACGTAACTAGTACAGTAGGTGAGGCGTGTTTTACGGTACGGACTCTCCTGATGCGTAGAATATTCAAGGTACACCGTATCGACGAATTTTGTGGACCGTATGAGTTGTCACGGGTTGTGAAATACGTATGCATTTTGTCGATGCTCTGTCTGTGTGAAGAGAGATGGCAGATGTGGCATCTGTGGAGATTAATTGTGGGAAAAAAAAGTAGTCCTAGTTTGGAAAATACTTGGGGTTATTCTTATCTAAGAGTTTTTTTCTATAATTTCCAGGGCTTTTCGCGGATCATAACCCTACCCGCGGGTCGGTTCACGGGGTGTTCAAAATATCACGGGTCTGGTCGGGTCGGGTCAGGAAGTATTCAAACTCTCACGGGTCGGGTCGGGTCGGGACGGGTCAAGAGGTTTTTAAATCTCGCGGGTCGGGTCAGGTCGGATCAAGAGTTTTTTAAATCTCACGTGTCGGGTGGGATAGGGTCAAGTAATTTTCAAATCTCAAGGGCCGGATCAAGTCGCGTCAAGAGGTGATGAAAAGCTCGCGAGTCGGGCCAGCATGACCCGCGAGTTGTTCACTGCTGATCCGCTGGTCGGACCCGCGCACCCGGCTCGCGGACCCTACACTCAAAACACCTCCCGCTCTCTTATCCAAAGGCTTCTCCCGCACCAATACTCAACAATAATATTAAGTATCATATTCAAGCATCAATACAGCGCCATATACTTATACGGATGCCCGCTTCCATCCATACCCGCGTCCCCGGTGGCTTGGTAGGTGGTCCGCGAGCCTGTCAAGATCAATTTCGTGAGTTCGAGTCTCACCGAGTGCATGCTCATAGGGACTTTTTCTTGCATAAACAATTGATAAGCGGAAAGCGCGAAAGCGTGATTTGGCTACATTCGATGAAAATCGACGAGCAGTGGGAATGCTGAACCCTATGCGCGATAAAAACTAAAGGCACGTACCGGGGGGGAGAAGGGACGACACCTGTGACCACGGCTTGTCCAGAAGATCGTCGAGGGTAAAACCTCCTACGAGTGGGCTGGAAAGTAAAAGTGATGATTAAAAAACAAAAAAAAAAAAAAAATTACAGCCAGGCCACTTATCGCTGCAGGGCACACAAATGAATATGAAATTGTTTTTGAAGTCTCGACCCACGGGCCGGATTCGCGGGTCAAATCTGCACGTTAAGATAAATGGTCTCACGGATCTACGTGACCCGACCCGCATGAAACCCGTGTCTCACGGGTCAATCAGAAAGTGGCGGGTCGCGTCGGGTCGAGTCAGAAGGATTAGAAATGTCGCGGCTCAGGTCGGGTCGGGTCGGGTCAAGAGAATTTCAAAATCTCGTGTGTCGGGTCGAGTCAAGTCAACACACCACAAAATGTTCGCGGGTCCGGTCGGGTCAGCTGACCCGACCCGACCCGACCCGTCAGGTTTGACCTGACCCGCGAAAAGCCCTGATAATTTCCGTGTGTTTATGCGCAATTTTTTAACATCCTTCCAGATTTTCCTGTTCTCTTTTTCCAAATATGTGAAATTTAACATGATGTTTTTGCTTCTGGAGAATTTCACAGGAGAATTTCACGAATAGTGACAGAACGCCTCCGTATCTTGATGCATATCTCCAATTATTTTCAAACTTTGGAAACTCTGGAAAAGAAGCTCTCCGATAAGAATGAGCCTTACATGACAAATTGGGGATAGGAAAATATATTTTGAGAGAAGTGAACAAGTGGGCGTGGACGATACTTGATCATCTCGGGTAAATGCCTATGCGAGGGGCACGTGCATTCCACCGTAGCCTGTACTGTCCCGTGTAATATTCTCTTGAACGCTCTAGTAACGTTCTAGCAACGTTATCAGCATCGTCACCGATGGAACGCATTGGATATACAACAGACCGTGCTACGAGTTAGGCCGACTCTAGAGCTACCCACATACTGCATATGCCCGAATATACAAACTAAGATACTCTTATACTCGTATCAGTGCGTAGTGACTCGCCCGTCGAACAAAATAGGTATGGATCTCAACGTCCATATGCTAACAGTTTGCACCACTATTCGGAAGCAGAACTGCATGTTTTATGCAAAGCTGCTCGTGTAATATGTATGACAAGTACTCTTATACGGGGGGCCATAGTAAATGGACCAAATATTGTTGGTAAAAATAGTGAAGCATGTAGGCTTTGTTTGCATCGTAGGTCCTGCTTACTATGGTCCCCCGTAATAACAGACGTACTATGGTCCCGCGTAATAACAGACGTACACTGGTATAAACATATAAACATACTATTAATGACTCCAGTCGAAAGTGCGTTAGCCCGGACAGTCCGTTGTTTGTACGGTACGGCTGCGGTGTAAAGGCTACGTACGGTACACTGTTATGTTTGTACTTTACGGGGCACGCTCAACCACGCCGTAATAAAAAACTGTTGGGACGGATAATGGCATCACACCGCACCGTGTGATTCGGAATGTGTGAAAACCGCACATGTCGTATCGTACGAATCCCCCAAGCGACACACCGCGTGGAATCGCACCGCGTGAAATCGAAAAAAAAATGGCCGCAGCGCCATTGGATTCTAAGCCGTAAACGTCCTGAATATGTCGATTGATCTCTAAAGGTATAGACGCAGCTGGCACGGGAACGCGTAGTTGATGCCAAACAGTAACACGGAACTCCTCTTATATTATATCCGAGCTGTCAAGTCACAGCTCATGCAACGTATGCAGATTATTATCCAACAGGTTGCGAGAATAAACCTCCCGTTTATCCCGCAGAATATCCGTGTAAATGTCCCTCTCCTGTAATTCCATGTCAATATATGGAGCTCCCTAATGTTAGATGGAACATCTCCATCGTGTTTCCGAGCACAAGCAATATCCCCCCTGCTCAATATCCACGACCATACTTCAATATCCTCCCAGCTCTGTATACGACAATGTACGACTCCGCTGGGTTGAAACATCTCAATATTATGACCAACTCATATGAAATTTAGATATACAACTGTTCAAGAACCAAAAATCAAACTCTCAATTTCCAAAATGCTATCCAAACCTTCCAAGTCAGAAAACTTTTTGCTATGGACCGCACACGCCCCCAGGCGCTTCAGAGCCTCTCTTCAGCCTTATTATTCAAAATATCTCCCTCTATTTCATGAGAAATTAATGCAAATCATAGAAAATATCACAGTAGTCACGCTCATCAAAATAATAATTAAGCCAAGAAACTAAATTCTAGAGATCGCAAGGAACCCCATTCCTCCGTACAAGAGTCTCCCCTTGTCCCCTACTCCCGCCATAGATACACAGATCGCAACGGTAATGCGAGATAGCATACATTCCTTCACTTGAAGTTTATTTGACGTTGAAACTACTCGAAAACACCAAAAACTCTCGAAATCCATCACCAGGAACAAAATGGTATCAACCTCGGAATTAGCCGGGGAACAACGGCAGCATCTTCCGATTTATACGTTGTTCAGACAAATTCTTTACTCTAAAGTCATAACATGAAACCTTTCACCTCGGAAACCCGCGTCAAAGACTCATCAGAAAATCCCGGTGGTCGTGTTGTTGAGCGGCGTTGTCAAGAAATCTGCATGCTGTTCTTCCGACTCTACATGGGCAAGAACAAACTCCCCCTTAAAAATATGATCCCGCAAAAAATTGTGTCGTACATCGATATGCTTCGAATTCGACGTGCACACTGGATTTTGTGCCAGGTGCCTTGCCCCCTAGTTATCCTCGAAAACCGTAATGCATCTCTGCCCAAACCCCGGAAAAATAAAACTCCATACATAGCGCATGAACATTTCCTCCTTGGTAGTGTCTGCCAGTGCTACATATTCGGCCTCAGTGGTTGAGAGTGTGACGCATTTGTGCATCCTAGAAAACCAGCACACACACAAGCCGCAGCACGCACGATAGCCCCACCGGAAGCTGACCTCCTGTCAGTGGCTTTGTTGGCATAGTCTGCATCTGCAAACGCTACCAGCTCAAGCCAGCTACCCTTCTGGAACGTAATGCGGAAATCACTCGTAGAAAATACGTACTCTAAGATACCGACTGCTGTCCTCCAGTGTACTTCCCTCGGCTTATTCGTGTACCTCGCTACCGCCCCCACCGCGTTCGCAATATCCGGTCGTGTTTGGTTCTCAAGCCACATCAAGCACCCCACTAACCCGCGGAAAGGCCAATCACCCACGGGTTCATTCTTGTCGACCTCCTCGAGCTTCACACCAGTTGAAAACGGGTTATTCCTCCCCGAACTAACACCAAACCTCGCCGCGGTCTTTTCAGCGAACGCCTGCTGCGAAATCGTTCAAGTACCAGCATCCGAATACCTCGAAAAACAACAATCAGCATACCACCGCAACTCGCCCAGAATGTTGATCGGAACAAGGTTGTTCAGGTCTTCACAGCACTGATCGCGTCTAGCCTTAAGTCCTACAGCAAAAATATCATCCACATGATCTACCGTTACAATGGAGACAGAGCCCGACTCGACTAACCTCATGACACACGCATGAGCGGGGCTCAGCTTAAATCCTAGATTCTTCATGTGAGTGAGAAGGTGGTTGTGCCACGACCTCGACGTTTCTTCAAGCCGTAGGGACTGAGATTCAACATGGCTACCTTACCAGACACTTCGCCGCAGCCAGGGAGTGGTCGCATGAATACATCTTCATCCAAACTCGACTGCACGAACGCCTGCTCAGAATCCAAATAACACTAATCCACAACCCAACTCGCACGCCATAGCACGAAACCACAAGACGCTGCAGGCGTCGGAGCAGCAGTGTCAAAGAAATCAATACCCTCACGCTACTTGAAACCTCGTGCTACCACCCTTTCTTTCGCCCGCACCATATCAACATGTTCGTTGGACTTTCAGGCCAACACCCACTTCGCCGAGATGACGTTGAGCCCCTCTGGTTGCTACGTCGCTCCAAACGTCCCCGCGTCCGCCAGTCCATGATATTCCTTTTCCATCGACTGCCTCCAGATGGCCGAATACTCGTCCGCACACGCTTGAGCATACGAGTTCGGCGTCGAAAGCTCGCTCGCCGGGCGTGTGGGAAGGGGAGGGTTCTGGCGCGGTGGGGTTTGGTGGAAAAATACATGGCCTATAGCTTTCCGCGCTGCCATCAACGACAGCAGGCCATTCCCCATAGCCTCGCGGTTCCGCGCAGTCTCCCCTCTTGTCCGCCCCCTCAGCACATCTCCATCTTCCGGGTGTCGCCCAGCTTCCCCCCTGGCCCGACCACCCTGCACACCGCCACCACCCTCCTGGTGTCGTGCGGTCTCCCCTCTAGTCCGCCCTCTCTGCACAGCGCCACCGCTCTCCTGGTGTCGTGCAGTCTCCCCCCTTGTCCACCCCCTCAGCACATCGCCATCCTCCGGGTCCGGAATATAAGAACCCCGTTCCCGGGCAGCACGCTGCGAAAGCTGTGGCTGCGGTGACTGCTGAGGCGGCGACGCCGATGATAACGGCGACGGTGACGGTGGCTGTAGCAGCGGCGGTGATGATGACGGCGGTGGCGGCGGCGGTAGCGGCGGTGATGACGGCGGTTGCGGTGGCAGCAGTGGAGATGGGGACGGTGGCCCTGCCCATACGTCGGAGCCCCTCAGAGACTCCGGCGCACCCGGCGGCTGTGGCGACGGCAACGGCGGCGGCGGAGAGCTCTCCTCCTCCGTAGGCAGTAACCCCACAAACGGTTTCCTTGGGTGTTGCCAAGTGACGTCACGGGAGAACGACATCCGGCCAGACACCAGCAGGATCTTGCTGCAGTCAGCTGCGTGGTGGTTGCCGCCGTTGAGGTAGAAGCAAGCCTCCGCCTTGGGGTCGGTCTTCAGGGCCCTCCAGACGTGGTGGAGGCCCGGTTTGAGAAACGGCATCAACCGCGCAAACCGTGCTCTCCCGTAAAATTTACGGTAGAGCGAGTGCTTTACCGGCTTGTCCCTTGCCCTTGCCGTCATGTTGATCACATCGCTCGTGTACACGCATGACTCAGCCCAAAGGGGCTGCGTCGCCGGCATCCTTGCATCGCCGAACAGGCGGGTGACCTCCAGGCGGCACGCCATTGTAAGCTCCAGCGTCATGGCGATCCGTCGCTCGACCACACCGACGCCGTCATGCTTCGGAGAATCGACGGGCGTGTGCTCGCGGCGGATACAATGATGGTTGAGCAACTCCACGAACTCCACCTTGGTGAACTCGGTGCCGTTGTCCGAGCGAAGGTACTCCACGATGGACGGCACACCCTTTGCGTTGATGTCGACCAGAAAACCAGCGAAGACCTTCGGGACGTCGGACTTCCGCTTCAAGAAATACGCCCACTCCATTTCGCTTTAGGAGAAAAACGGCCACCCCAGTCGCGAGTAGTCGTCGACGATCATCACCACGTACTGTGCACCGCCAGCAGACGTAGGCTGCTGTCCCGACGGATACACGAACAGACGCTCCAGAGGCCTGGTGGAACGACACTCGGTCGTCCACGGCCCCGCCATCCTCCTCCCTTTCGCCTCAGAACATTCAGCACACGGAACCAACTCCCCAAAAACATGATTGCCCATCTGGCGTGCCGTCTCACGGAGAATGTCAGCATGGGAGTGGGTAAGGAAAACGTGGAGGTCGTTAAAACCAATCCTCCGCATTTTTCCAGGGGCCAAAACGGCGGCAGCTATGGGGGTCTCTACAATCCGCGTGGCGTCTACGTATGAACCCGCGTCCCTACGCGAAATCGACAATTGCACATTCAACATGTGGGCCCCCTGAGCATCAAGTGTCACCTGGCATTTCAACATTACTGCATGAAGCGAATACAGGTTAAAGCGAACACCAGGCATGTATGCTACGTCCATCAGCCTAATTTGAACGTCACACTGAGAGCTGTGATCACCATTGGAATCTGGCCGAAGTACTCTATCTTCAGTGACCTCATGTCACCGACCACCAAACTGCTCTTACCGGGGGGAGGGGGAGTACAGTCTACCATACCAAAGGGGTTACCAGTCACATGAAAGGTTGCTCCCGAATCCGCTACCCACTTTTCTCTCCCACTAACCCAAAACAAATATTCAGTCGCCTTGGCTTGGTGCGCAAACTGCGCGGTGAGGAGGTACGGATCGAACGTAGGCGTAGGGTCGTCGCTATTCGCTGGGCCAGGGGAGCAGGGAGTGCTCAAGGAGGGTTATTGTAACGGGGAAGCTCCGGCCGAGGTATACCCACCACTCCCGTAGGGCGTCTCCTGCAGCCAGCCACCTCCGTAGTGTACATCTGTTGAGGGGATTGAGGAGCAGCAGCACCCGGTATGGCGACGTTCATCTGCGCGGGAGCTACCTGGCATTCCGCTACGTGGTGGCCCGGTCTGCCGCACCGGAAGAAAAGCCCCATGCGCCTCCATGGCGTGTTGTTCGGTGGGGGACCCCAGCCTGCCGGAGTCGTTACAGGCGGCGGGGGAATCGGCGGTAACGTCCCTGGTGGTGGGTCAGTAGGTACCCAACCCATGGAGGGGACTACCCCACCCGTACCGAAGGGGTCTGGGCCCGAGTCATCCCAACGGTGCCTGCAGGCCACGGCATCCCAACGTCATTTGGGGCCGGTTATCCCCCCCGACGAAGCTCCTCCCCGGTTGCCACGTTGCTGATGGGGACGGTGTTGTTGCTGCTGTTGCTGCTGTTGCTGGGGCTGCTGCTGCTGCCGTTGATGCTGCTGCTGCTGCTGCTGCTGCTGCTGCTGCTGGGGCTGCTGCTGCTGGAGCTGCTGCTGCTGCCGATACTGCCGCTGCTGCCCATCCTTGAACTCCCACCTCTCCTGTTCCTCCTTCCCCTTCCTGGACCCGCACCAGGTCTATACTGCCTTACACTTAAACTCTGGCGTCGTCAGCAGGACGCTTTTGGTACCTGTTCGAGGTCAAGCAGTGTCCACGTGTAATCGACCACAGCCTTGCAAGTTAGAGGTGTGGGAGCGGGCTGAGCAGTGCTGCATGTTCGATCAATTCTCCAAATTCTCCGGATTGGTTTTGTTCATGCCTGAGTTTTCTATGAATCTGCATATGCGGCCCGTTTAGGTGGGCTAGTGTTAGTGTATCCCCTCTCCCCTGTTTGCGGCGTTATGGTCTACAGCAATCGTCCCCTCGTCATACCTGGCAGGCAATATCGCCTGTTTTTCTGATGAGCGCCTCGCCCCTTCGTTCAGACGACATCTGGCGAGGCAAACATCAACTAATACAAGAGCTTGTGACATCGTCAAGCACCTCGTGTGAGTGACCAGAACAGAACCAAAGGCATCAACCTGCGAGCAGTAGTCGGTCCCTAGGTCCATATTGAGGCGAGTCGCTCGTATACCGGGCCAGATCTGCTTAGCATTCTCCAATCATATCGCTCCATTTGCTTCGCATCGTAACGCACCCAATGTTTGGAAATACATTTTGCTTTGCATTGACCAATCAGGAGACTCAGTTTGCCTAACATCGCGCCGCACTTGCTTGGCATCGGGCCGCAAGGCCCGCGCTCACAGCACACACCTGGCATTTCGCACATCTAAATCTCGCTTTGCACACACCCCTAGACTCTCTGAGTTGGGGTCCATACTACGCTCACCCTTGGGCTCCTGTGAGCCCATCGTTGTGGTGAAGAAGGCCTTGTGCTTCGACAACCAACACGCCTGAAGCACACACAGACACCGGCCTCGACCTGAACGGCCAAGTCCGTTTACTTACAACACACGCGGCTGCAAGGCGCCCAGCATGTGGCAACAACGTGAGTTCGGCTATGAGGCTTATGTGGGTGCCTTCATTGCCTGACGGGTAAGGTGTCGCAGTCTCGTACTTTTCGTTTCACCGCGTTCTGATAAAGTTTGTCGGCAGTGGGAGTGTCTTGCGAGCAGGTGTTTAGACGATGACATCAAGGCCAACCGTAGTACAGCTACCAGTCGTGTTGCGGTCACGGCGATAGGAGCCGCTACAACACCGCTACCATGACGAGGCAGCAGCAGCAGAAGCAGCAGAAAAAACTGCGGATGATACTGAAGGTAGCAGGAGCTGTGTTGGTGGCTTTGGCTGCATAGGCTGCGGCTGTTGATGTCCTACTCGTACTACTCTGTAGGTTTTGTCGGATAGCAGTACCCTTGATGATCACGTCATCTACAGAACAGCAGGGGAAAAAGTGAAAGCAACAGCTAGGCGTACGTAGCAGCGACAACTACCTGCAGGGTTGCTGCTGTACATTGATATTCGATTGGTTCAGACCCCTGCTGTTGTCGCTGCTGCTGCCGCCACTGCTATCCGCGGCTTTCTCACACCACGTCAACCCGTACGCGGTACTCTGTTTGACAGTGCAGTGATAGGTACGACGACCCTATCGTGAAGCACCAGTAGCAGCTGCACTTGCTCGGACTTTGCTGCCGAGCTGGGGCTGCTGCTGCACAGTAGTAGCAGCTGTGTCAGTTTCGTTAGCTGCCGGGGATGCTGTTGCTGCTGTAAATGGTGTTCTACTGTTCGTATTACCGGACAACAGACATCACGTCGCCATGTACAGGTCCTGCTTGTAGGCATCATCCAAGACAGCAGGTAGTACAATAGTACGTTTACATGACGCCCTTTCTTCTCTCCACTCGTGCGTCATGCTCTGACTAAAGGCCGTTCGCCTGGGTCGGCGATGGATGGGATCTGCAACGCCGTAGTGCCCGCCAGGAGCTTATCAGATGTGAAAAACTACGGTTTCAACAACAGCGCAATCTTGCGGAGAAACGCAAATCGTCAGGAAGAATGCCACCACGTCAAGGTGAAATTGATTGACGGTTGGGCAGATGGCGTGAAGGGATGGCTCGTTGATGGCTCGTTGGATTTCGAGCGGTGTATCTCCGGACCAGCTGCGATGCGTGTCAAATTAAGCTGGTAGGGTAGCTCTTGAATGTTTCTATCCCATATATATCGTATGCCCTTCACCTTTCTGGTCGCCCGTAGCTACAAGTTGGCGCAATGACACCTACGAGTTCTCCACCCGCTTTTGTGCGATCTGCTGCTGTTGTTCCTTGCCACTACCACACGGTGCTGTGAAGTAGACAGAAATATCGCTACGCACATAGAGCAGGCTCTCGTGCGTATCGCAGGGGTCAAGGTCGTGGCGAACAACACCATCTCATCTACTTCTAGGGGAGAGCAATGCGGTAAGTGGTACATGAAAATGTCCATCCGCCCTACCCATGTGATGGCCGTCTACTAACAGCTAGTACGTACTGTAAGTCATTTTCTAGCGTTGGGTCCATAGTCGACCCCAGAGTACAAGTTCGTAGATGAGCAGACCGCCTTAACCAGTTAATGAATTTCTACTGTTAAGGGTACGTATGGCAAGAAAGTGAGCGAAAGAGTAGGCATCCGTTGGGCCGATGCACAACGAGATGTAGTGCAAGCGTGCTGTCTTCGCAAGCACGGCGATCCGTTGGGTTGTACTATCATATCTTCAGGCAAGAATGTCCTGAGGGATACTACTGATTTAAGGAAGGATATTTGGTTTATGTAGGAACGGCATCTAGGCTATTTTGTCAGAAGGCAAGCATAATAATAATAATGTCCTCTTCATCGTGTGGCACATCGTGCCGAGGATGTGTTTCACAAGGTGAAAGAGCCTACTAGAAATAGAGGCGGCAATATTTCCGTGGAGTGCACACCGTGTGCAAGTGCATCAGGTCGCGCCTCAGGCTTTTTAATTTGAGGTCGAGCCCAGATATATATTGTTTGCCTGTGTATAGAGGTACAGACGATTGGGGGCCTTCTACACTACGGCCGATTGTCGACAAAATCGTCTTGCTGCTTACCGCCTAACCCGTTTATTTTGTCTACCGTCTCTATTTCCAGCACCCGAAGCGACACGTCTCAGTTGGAGCCAAGAACGAGGTCAAGCCGGATGCGGAAGGCCTTAGCCAGCTGTGTCCGGCCCTGAATGTTATCCTATCAAGGTGAGGCTGGACGCAATCTCGCCAGTGGGGGGGGGCTGTTGAGCTATGGATAGCCAGCACGAGGAAATGTCGTAGAAATGATGGCTCGATTATCTCGCAGTTAGTGGTTATGTGTGTGCGGCACCACACAAGCCTCGACCAAGGTGGCTATTAACAGTTATCTCTCACGACCGTAGTACGCAAAACATCACTTGGTGCAAGCATACGCCAATATTGAATCACGATTTTGATATATCGGTTTCGCTTCCTAAAGATCAGCAATGAACTACCCCCCCCCCCCGCTCATATATATTATGTATGTGTTGGGTTGGCGTCGGTTGGCAACGACATTAACATGCCGCTCACTACGTGAGCTAGACATCCAGGGTACCGTTTTTTTTTTGTTTGCTTTGGCGGTCGCCCACAGCTGGTCGTCGAGTTAGATCATTTGTGCGAAGTAAAGAACCTTTATTCTGCACAAGGGAATTGATCGTATCACGCAGTGTTCAAGGTACGGCACCCAAGAGGCAGTTACATAGTACTCCCATTGCTGTCTCTGGACGTGGCCACACCGGAAATTAAACTAACTCATAGAAGCTGTCATCCATATACAAGTCCGCCTCACAAGCGGTTCTTAGTAGGATGCAGCTCACCCTTCATGCGACTCGCCGGACACCTCACGGCACTTCGCGCTTGGTGCAAGCAATGTCTGCCTAGTCGGTGAAAACTCGACATGCTCCGTCCCTGCATTGTAGGGATGCGAGGGTATATGGTCATACGACTACGGCTATGCATGAGATCGAGTACATCTCTCCCCCCCCCCCGTACACTCCCCTGCGCGCATTTACCATCGTCAAAATGTTTCGTGTGCACGGGTTATGGGTTATTTCGTCATATCGACTTGCAGGTCGTACTGCTACTGTCGAAAGGGGGGAGATGCTAGACACAGAAGAGCGTTGCAATATACCCAAGTACACAGCACCATCGTCGTATAGGTCGCTTTCGATCGTACTTCATTTGCATCCGATCGCTATGCGCCCCTAGCAGGTGATAGTCTCTGATTCGAGTGAGTCCTCGCACGAGTCGTAGTCGATCCTAATTTTCCTCTGATTTTTCTTGGGAAAGTGCAGGGGCGTTGGCCCGAAGTTTCTTTTAACAGGGTTCTACGCGCAATGACCAATAGACGATATGCCGGAAGTTACATCAGGGTGGTTACACCCTATTTTTTCACGGTGGGTTTCAAGGAGAACCCAGATTCGTACCGTGCTTTGGGGCATGGCTATTTACCGCGCGGAATGCCAGCTAGACTAATAATAGTATGGGTTTGGATACTGTAAAACGTGTATGCTGTCGCAAGTGTAAGATGGCAGGGATGGACACACTGACGCAGTAGATTGTGAAGAGGCCGCAGCGATGAATATAGGAATTGTGGACGGTCGAGCACCAACTTCTCCATAATGTGCTGCGTTCGTTCGTGTCTGTACGACAGGCACGAACACCATCAATTAGCTGGGTATGAATTACTGAAGCTACGTCTGCACCATTTTTGTGACTCTCTATAAACTGCGTGCCTGCACGTACTCTACCTGTGTGCCATTTTCTTTTGCAGCGGCCGTGTTGAGTTCTTGAGCGAGTACTAAAGTCTAGTGTCATCACCCTATGCGTCCTCACTGTGATTGGATTCGTTCGCGCCGTTTGCAGGCGGTCAGGCAGGAATCCGTCCCTTCACAACTGTCCAGCCAACGGAGAAGTCCAACGTCGATCACTTGCCCAGCCGAGACGGCGGAGAACGTGCAATAAATGCTGCAAGAAGCTGCCTATCCGACTGATGACGACTGACCGGCTAGTTTCGGGTTGGCTTTCAGTGAAGGCACCATATTCCCGAGAGTCTCCGAGTCTGAAGCTGCTCAAGTTGGTCCATTGCAGTGTGTCTTTATTCGCGCTGGACACAGCGCAGAGGCGGGGGAGGCTAACGAGCATGATACGGGATGTTCACGCTAGGGGGGGAGGGGGGGTGATATGGCGGGCGGGAAGGCGATGATGTAGGCAGTATTTGTGTGAGAGGGGGAATTGTTGGCGGGGGGTCGTTGCCAAAGAGGAGACGGAATGCTGATTCCGTTTGTTACCTATTAATACCCAACAGTGGATCTACTGCAGAACCATTTTGCCAAATCGCAGTCCATCTCTTCAGCATTGGTGCCGCGTCGTTGTGGTTGATACATGCTTGAGGCTGTAGAGCAGGCCAAAGAAGTAGTTTGCATTTTTGTGGCAAATAGGGAGCCTAGAGAGTCGGGTCGTCCAGGCTGCCAAATACTCGATATAAAGCTTGCATATGCATGTATGTGCGTTGCATTCACTACCGGCAATATTTACGGTGACACAAGGCTCGTGTGTCATGATTGTATATATACCATTAGTAATATGGCGATCCAATCGATGGGCTCAAGATTTGGCACAAATAATGGAACCATCGATGATATCGAAATGTCTCGGACATTGTATCGCAACGAGGTCAGTTCTAGTTTTCGCTCCCGAAACCTTGGGAGTAGCGTTGGTCGCGAAATTCTTGAGAGTATGCCGAGAGACTTTAGTGTTACGTGTCCGAGTGCACCATGAGACGAGCAACTCGATCATTCACACATATGAGACAAACGCATCCAACTCAGTCCTATGGAAGCCCATGCTCAGGCAGGTGGCCACTTGTACCCCAGCGCTCACAGGGTTTGTAGCCAAGTGCTATGGCGACAGGCCCGCCTCAGTGCTCTTCCAGATGGACTCGGCAGAAAGTAGTAGGCTCGATTTCTCCCGTGGAGTGCAGCAAAGAAGAGGCTATGGGATCGACTCTGCTCTTCCTGTCTCTGCAGTAGGTGTTTACGAGGGTCGGGGGGGAATACGACTCACAAGGTGGTCGGGGTCTATGCATATCTTGACGATATCACTACCACGGCGAACGAGATATCATATATAGCGGTGAGAGTGGTGCCCTCCCTCAAGCGACAGCTACCCGCGAAGGGCATACACTTCAACGCAGGCAAGACGGTTGCTTTGGCCCCTAAGAGACACGTGCCCACGCCGGAAACGTTATCATTTGTGGCAGGAGTGGCTGTCGGCATCGCGGACAAGGAAGGGATAAAGGTGGTTGGGGTACCTGTCGGCACTGACGAGATTGCGACAGCGAACGTCGCAGGGATCGTGCGAGATACCAGGGCGAAACTACTCGCGCAGTTGCTGCCACGCATGCCGATTAAACAAGCACCCAACCCCATTGCCACAGGCTCTATGGTGCAGCGAACGGCGTATGTTGAGTGGGTGATAGCTCCAAAGATGTCCCTGCTAGTTTGGAGCTTCCTGGAACGGCGAAACAACCGTCGTTCGTCGAGGAGAGTAGAACGGCGAGCTTGTCCTCGGGGACCGGAGGGTTCGCAATGTCGTTGGCAGAGGCGAGCAGGATGTCCGCATCAGAAAAAATACATTGGTGACAACGCTACCCACAGTCCTGACTGACCACTCTGGCAGTCTGGGGGAGAATGTACGGAGGAAGTCCAAACGGTTCGGAACCTAACGTCGTCGCTGTATCGTAGGACCCGTCTGGTTATTCCTTCGAGATTTACCATGTCCATCCTCTCTCGGTATCCTGCATTCCGACGTACACTGTGCGTCACACAGCTATTACCAGTGTACAACCACGGCATTGAAATAAACGTGATGCCTCATGAACCGGAAACCGTCTGACAGATGTTGGATGCAGTGGCCACGATATTATGTTCTTGATTTGTCTCCCAACACAAGATCAGATTACAAAGTTGAATGTCGGTGTTGCCCACAAGCCTTCCGCCACGGGTCATGTATGCTTGGTAAGTGGTAGTGCAACACGGTGGTGAGGCAAGCGACTGTTCGGAATACCGTCATTAACACAGATCTCTTGAACCATGCGGGTAGATTATCACACTCGGCTCGCATCAACTCTGTGAAAGATTTTTTCTCTTGAGCAGCACCTCGGTAGCCGTGGCCCAGCGACATGCGTTCCATTCGATACGGACGACGCATTTCCAGACCCGTCACCTCTTTGTAACGAAAGCTGCAGTAGATGCACGCCAGAGCTACTGGCCAAGGCGTTGCTGCAATCCACGCAAACAAATATTTGAGTCCAATAGTCAAATTAAAAGCAACGTATGCATGTATTCATGCCCAGCAGTTGCATGTGCATGTTGTTGTTTCGTAACCTAAACGTGCGATTGTTTCAATCTCTCACGGTCCTTGGGAGATACATGGAATATCACAAACTTGCTGCTCTTGTGTCCGCAAACATCATGCCATTCTATGAGCTCGCACGACAATGTTTCCGTATATTCACCAAATATCAAAACTTTGATCAAACCGTTCATACCGTGTACGAGCAGCAGAATGGTATATCTAGAGTCCATGAAAGTGTGTTGAGCTTAAAGCTTCGTTTTTTCCAATCCGCCGGAGGATAAAATAAAATATAAAAGAAATAATCATGCTATTGATGTTACGAACCGCTGCTCGCGCATCCGGAAAAAAATGTTGTCACCTCACTCGTCTATTCGACACGCCATGCGACACGGGTGAGTTGACGCGGAGGGACCAGGGCGGCTGCCTCCCCACACTAGCTTCCGCACATGGGAACCAAAGTACATGATTTGCTTCCAAGGCGGACTCGGCAGTGGGTGTTATTCTCTGATGTTTGCCATTTCTCGACATCTCAATACATTTTGAAACACCCTTGTCATTTATGTCAACAGCGTGTTCCGATAGGATCGACTCCATGACCGGGCAGATGGGAGGGGGGTTGAAGAGACTTCGTCGTATGGCGAAACCAACGCCTGCCACGGTTGGGATACGGCTGTAAATCGTCGAGGCTCCACGCTTGAGGAGCTTTTTACTTCGACCAAAAACACTGACGACGAAACACGCTATTACGGGGGTCCATAGTTAACGGGACCAAATTTTGTTAGTAAAACTAGGCAAATATATAGGTTTTTATGTACACCATAGGTCCTGTTAACTATGTACCCCCGTAATAGCTGTACGCCCAGAAGAGCAATCCCAGGTCCTAGGGATAGCGTGAATAAGAAGAATCAACAGGTATACACAAATGATTTTCCACCGATATTGGATTGAGGAGCCCGAGCAGTGAGATAATATATATATGCCGACAAAAGCTACACCTAAGGTCCAACCCTATCGTAATACACGTCAAATGCAGCTATCACGTTCAGATAAACAGATGTTCACCGCCACCCTCCTTCGTGAAGCACGACCTTGGGTGTTTCCGTTAAGACGTTGCGAGTACGCTTAGGTTTGTTACTATTGGCAGTCCGTGCGTGAGACAACACTCATTCGTGTTTATATTGCCAGGTTTCCGGCTGTAGTTGCTGTTAATTGTAAAAGGATTAAATCACCCGTCGGAAACGAAACACAGTTCGTGTGCAGGTGAAACGGGCACCATGGACTGTCAAGTCCTGTGGAGTGGGTGGTAATCTCCTGCATTGCTTATTGCAATACGGCAGATCGTAGGTTTCCCTATATCGTTCCTAACATTGCCACGGCTTCAAGACAATGAGACATGCGTTGCACGCGTAACATACGACCGGTATTAACGACCCGATTTAACTCTCCTACAAGCATAAGTGATACAAAATCACCCCCTCCCATGTGAGCACAAGCCATATAATACCAATGCTACGGTAGGAGGGGGCGGTGGGGTGCTGACGGGGTGGGGGTTGGGGGGGGGTGTACTCGATAGGAGAGATGTACTCGATCTCATGCATGGCCGAGGTCGTATGACCATAGACCCTTGCATTCCCACAATGCCGGGACGGGGCATGTCAGGTTTTCACCGACCAGGCAGACATTGCTTGCACCAAGCGCAAAGCGACGTGAGGTTTCCGGCGAGTCGAATTAAGGGTGAGCTGCATCCTACTACGAGGGGGAGGGGGGGAAGGGGGGGGGTGTACTCGTTATCATGCATGGCCGTAGTCGTATGACCATAAACCGGGAGTATTAGTACCACCGAGTATCGGGCCGGTTGTACAAGTGGCTCTGTACCACGCTTAAAGACCGAACGAAAATATTTACTTTGTTTGGCGCAGGGTAACAGACTAGTCCATGACCGCACGTATCGCGAATCGCGAAATCTAAAGTCACGAAACTACCAAACCGCAACAAAGGGAGGTACCGACTGAGGCCAGTCGATCTGAACCCCTGAATAAGCAGAGCGTCAACGTGAACCTTCTATCGATGGTCACACGGCAACGGCCATGAATGACGTGAGGACCACTCCACCGCCTCCGTAGGCTTGGCCACGAAACAATTCCCCTCTCTTGCAGGTACAAGAACCTCAAAGCTAGCTCGTGAGCACTCCCTTGGAGAGCAACGGGAGAGTCGCTTAAAAGCTATTTACCGTCATACTCTCTAGGCCCAAGGCCGCTTCTGGGGGCGAAAAAGCTAAACATAAGGCCTTGCCGACGCCAGCGGACGGTTCACATAAACGCCGGAGCCGCAATCGTTTACTCGGAATCTTCATCCGACTACTGATAGACTAACGCCACGCGAACTAACTTTATATACCAACATTCGCGAGTGAGTTTGTATGGCGGGTTCTGGCCTGTCACGATGAACCTCCGAGACAGGAGGTGGTCATATTTTCCTTCCTGTCGTGGGTTCGGGCACAAACTAGGCTCGCTCTCTTGCAGGACGAAATCACAAAAATACACATCAGCGAGGACTCCCTCCAGAAACAACGGGAGGGTTGCGCAAACACATTCACCATCATACTCTCGCACTAAGACCGTTTCTGATGTCCGAACAGATGGACACAAGGCTTTGCCGACATCAGCAAACCGTTCACACAGTACCTAGAGCCGAAACGGCTCAACTAGCGCCTCTATCCGCTTTAAGTATGCTGAAGACTACTAGCAAACACCTTCGGGAGTCGGCCATGCTTGACCGAAAAAGTATCGAACAAGCTTAACCAAAGGCCTTCCCGAGGCCATCTGACAGTCCACTGCATCTAGAGCCGACGTCGTGTGTTCAGCATCTCTATCCAGTTACTTTTACAGCAAAGCGACAATAAAACCTACATGTACCGTGTACCGTGAGTGAGCTCGTATGGTGGACCTTATTCGCTGTTGACGGTGGTGATTCAAGGCGCCACCAAGAAACGAACCTGCGGAACGAAATATATCAAGGATAGAGTCAGCGCGGAAGCGTCACAAAGGATGGATGCTGGAAGGCTGCACCTCAATATATGCCAAGGTTTGTATCATAAACTTGACCAAGATAATTAAAAATCAACTGTCAAATGCGACGATACGAGCGCGGGCACACGGCGTCAGAATAAAATGCACCGTCATCACGAGCAAGGTCATAGAGGTCAACTAATAGTGGCGGTAGCGTTGTCACAAATTACACGATATAACATGTGCGAGTAACGTTGTTCTGGCTGAAGACTATGGCTGTAACCTGAGTAGTCTTAGTGCACACGGTCTACGCTGCACGGCAGAGGCTAATGACCCCTTTGAAGTGGCGTCAAGCTACTTGGTTCACACGATCTACACCCCTATAAAGTGGTTCATGGCTACAAAGGTTTTCCTTTCTCAAGCGCGGAGATTGTTTTCCGACAGGGCCGAACCGTCGTGGGTTGGCCCCCACGCCTCATTGAAAACGAAACACAAATACTCAACGCCAGACGTATGCTACACTAAAGGCGCACCAAACTGGTCGTGGTCTGTATGCTTGACGATCTGTTTATCCCACACGGTAACTGCTGTGGTGATCAACACGTACGTTTGACACGATAGACAATACCGCCGCCGAGTGGGTATTCGGCTCTTGCTGTGTGACGTGTATAACGCGAATGCACTGGCAAAGGTACGCCGTTTTTCTTGCAGTCAGGCTTGACGGCACAATGCAAACCTCTTCGTACCCAGGGCGTCTTCGGGAAGATGTACCTGTGACTCGATTTTCTGGAAGCGACAACGACCGTGCCCCTGGCAATGGTCCCCAAGGTTGGGTTGCTAAATGATATTCGTCGTGCTTTGCGCATAAAATCGCGTATCTTGGCCTTCGTCCGCATGCGAAAATACCGCAAGGATGGAAAACGGGCTACGAGAAACGAGAGGTCGCGAACGAGGCCACAAGCTAGCTTAAGACGGATGAGAGCGTAAGCGTGGGGCTCGAACAGAGGCCACGATGCCTGCCGAACTTGTCCGCGAACCATTAATATGTAGTGAGCATTTCGTGAGTGGCTTCCCATTGTGGGAGAAACGCTGGTCATTGCGTGCATGCGGGACTTACCTCAATCAAGCTAATCCATTCGTTTTGGGTGATGCCGCTAGACGTGAGCGTCAGCGTGTGTACATCGCTTCCCTTGATGTCGAACGAGTTGAAGACCGACTCCGGGTAGGAATCGAAACTACCGATGACCTCGCCGTCGATCGCAGCCTGAACACAACAGAACGTTCAGAGGAATGTTGTGGGGTGCATTGTCGAACGGATACGACGATCAGGTTTACGTCGAAGGCTCGGTCGTCGCCCGATGCTCTGTGCTTGGGTCAAACCTTCACGGTATCGCTGGACCAAGTAGCAAAAAACGGTGCCTTACAGCGTTCTCGGCGTTCTTCCTACTTCTTTTTCCACCGTTCAAGTATCTTGTCTGCAGGGTACGAATACAAACCCTACGCACACGTTTCGGACTGTGCCACCACAAGCGAACACACGGTTCAGCATGGAACACCCTTGGGTTATCGAGCCACTTCGTAACACCAAAATTGCATGATCCGTCGTTACATGCGGTCAAATGAAAGCGTCAAGTGACGGGCCTCGTACTCAAAGCAACCCAGAAGGCCGTGAAAGAGAAGCCCTACCGCGACAGTACACCGGGAAAACGTTCCGCTCTACGGGGCGTACCTCCAGCGTGCGTGTCCGCTCGTTCCCCCTCCAGAATACCACCTGGACGCTCTTGATGTCCTGAGGGGCTTGGAACACATACTCGATCTCGCACAGCCCTCCGTCGGGGACAGTGCTTGGGTTACAGGACCATCTCGATTCTACGTCGTCACTGATGCCGTCTCGGGTTAGCGCGGGCGCGCACCCATCATCCATGCATCCACTGCCACCAGAAGTTTGGCCGGAGCGCGTGTCGTAGGCGTTGGCGGACACAAACACGTTGGTCTTGGTCCCGACCTCGACGTAGCCGTCGACACACACGGCGCTCGGGTCGACGCATTTGTACTCGGCGTTCTCTCCGCAGATAGAGAACAAGCCACTGATGCAGGTGCACTCGCAGCAATCCCCTCCGTCGTAAACTGCAAACGATGAAATTTCGACGAGGTGATGTTCGGGGGGCCGTTCAGCGATGTAGAAGTGGAATGTTTGGGCCCACACCAGTTCTGACTGGTACCAACATCATTTCCGGAACCAAATGACATCGTAGCAATGCGCTTTGATTCTTGCACCATGGGACGGCTGGGCTCATCAGATTGAGGAAACACACAATCTGTCTTCAACTAGCTCTTGGGACGAAGTACCGCCCTTCCCATGCGACAAACTTCGTGAGCATTAGGGTTGGGCTGACGTGCGGCGCTTCTCTAGTGACAGGTCTCGTGAGCATTTGAAGTCCTGCTACCCGAGCACGCCGTTCGGGCCGAGAGTCACTGAAGGAAGATGCTGTTATCACCTAATTTTCTGTAAGTGCCGGACTGAACTAGTGCGCGATACAGAGTTTGCTGCCCAACGCTCAGACTTTTCCACCCACGAATAGAAATTTCCCGAATGCTGTACAGCCGTGGAATAGGCATAAACCTTGACCATTGACTCGCCACACGGAAAGGCGATCACCGAAAATGTTAGTAGGCTGGTCACTCGAAGAGCCCAATGCCTCACTCAACCACGGCGTATGACACAGGACGTGCCGTAGTCTTAACCTCACGAAGCGTACCGTGTGGCCTTCTTCTGCAATTATACTACGCGCGCTATTGAATATTGAATAGCTACTCGAACATCTGCTACGATAAGGGAGGCATTCGTTGGCCAAACGTTATCTGACGGACCGTGCTCCTCAATTCGTTATCGCTGGAGGAATACCAGGAGCGTTTTCCTATGGAGTTCGTCGTACACCTAGGCTTGGATTGTTTCTCGGGTTCCCACTTTGTTTCTAGCTTTTCCCAAGGTCAGGGCTTCTGGGTGGGGGTTTAGAGCTCCTCACGTGAGAAGCTTCACAGCATTGCAGGTGTACTATGACGGTAGCACGTATTCTGAGGTGAAGAGCTCCGTCGAACATAAACGGTTTTAGGCCGAAACGAGGTGCGGATGATTCTAGCGTAGTACCCGTTTCCCAAATTTTCTGCATGATTCTATCAAACGTTCGTGGTGATCCACCGCGAAACAAGGGGAATATATCGGTGATGGTGTGGTGTCACGGGTGGTACCTAAGATGCAGCATCTCTGTGGTGTAGCCATAGTACGTGGGGGGGGGTTATGGTTTGGCCAAAACGTTCCGGAATGGCCGGGATCCTTAGGTTGGCCAATGCCCAAGTCCATCACGACCCGACTTGCACCAAATATGCGTAAATGATGCATGTTCGTTATACGCGTCGCGGTTGGAGGGTTTCTTTGACTTACACGTCCTGATGTTTTCGCAACCCTTTGGTTTAGAGGTATCGTGTGTAAAGTAGTGTAGGGTATCGAACGATAATCGAGCGTACTACGATACTGATACACAAACAGAACATCGATACGAGTTCGATAACTGATAGATGGAAGCTTTCGTGCAGTGCCAGAGTCGAAACTCCTCCGACGTGCTGTTGAACGTCTGTTCACTCACGGCATTCCTCTGTGTTGTTCTCGACGTCACATTCACCGTCTCCGATAAAAGCATCCATGCATGAGGAAGAGTCTGAAAATCTGTCCGAGTAGCCTTGTGAAAATTCAAATTCGTAGCTCGCCGACATGTCATCGTCAAACATTATGTCGTCGTCGCCGGCGACATCGTCATCGCGGGCGATGAAGCACGGAGCACTCGGGTCCCGGCACTCGAAGCCTCCATTGCCCTCGTCCCCGCAGGTGAAGTCGTCGGTGCTGACGCAGGTGCATTCACAACAGTCGCCGCCGTCGAAACCTGAGGCGGGTGAGGCACAATGCGCAATGCCACTTTAAGGTGGTGCCTCGTCATCAGAGCCCCTCACATGAAGAGCCCAGTATTTCGCCCGAGACCAAACTTCGTTTATTCGCCCAAACGTTCTACGGTAGAGGTTCACTCTACATTTTCTGTGGCTCCTCACTTGAGGAGCTCCATGCCTCACCTGAAAACTGCCTTCAGCAGAAATCAAATTGCTTCCTGATGAGTAATCTCACGGTCCACGTAAATAAAAACGTCATTTTTCGAAACAAGATTGGCATTCCGACGATTTGGGGTTAAGGAGCTCCGTCATTCAGAAAAGTAAACAGCGGAAATATGCCACCTCTGCCCCGTAGGACGCGTTTAAACCTGCAGCCCATACCGTGTGATGTGTTCAATACAGCATTTTAACGTCCATTGATCACTACAGTACGGTAGATTGTAGAAGGTACGACTCCGTACAGAAATATCAAGAACGTTTCACATTAATATATACAGGAGTGTCAACGGGGTTGAGGTTCATTCTTATCGGAGAGTTTTTTTCCAGAATTTCCATACTTTGGACATAATTGGAGATATGTATCAATATACGGAGGCGTTCCGTCACTATTTGTGAAATTCTCTAGAAGCAAAAAAATCATGTTTGTTAAATTTCAAACATTAGAAAAAAAATCAGGAAAATCTAAAAGATTCAAAAATTGCGCAAAACAAACATGGAAATTATGGGGGAAAACTCTTCGATAAGGATGACCTTACTACGTTACAACGTAGTGGTGGTTCGGGTTCGAGTATGTACTTGAATCTTAGTAAACAATGCATTGCTATCATCGTCTCCGGAGGCTACTACTGTACACCAGAACCGCGCTCTTACTGATGAAGACATTTGGAAACCACAGCGCTGCATTTCATCGTTCAATCATTTGGACGTATCCATCCCCCGCCCATATGTTCACGACTAAATCCAGAGGAAGAGTCGATACATCTCGTATCGCCCAGGTCTATACAAGGAGACGCGAGCTAATAAAGGCTCTGTGTCGTCTTTCTTTGTTGAAGACACCCTACGGTATAGTTTCCGACGACGAGGCCTTGTGAATGCTCTGTCGTAGACGGCATATAATTGACAAACCGCGATATAAATCTCCCGTATCACCCGCAAAAATTCAAACCGAGAAATGCTACGAGAGGGTGGGGAATGCCGGACAGATCCCACGTTTGGGGGTTTGTCTGCAGAAACCTCTGGCGTCTCCTCCATTGAGTGCGTCTCTGTACATGCCATAAACGGACTTGCGAAACGTTTTTACATGGGTGTAGTAGGTCATCAGTTGGGAATAACCCTAACCTGTCGGACGAAACGTTTAGTCAACCATTTGCTACCGCTGTCGCATCATGCTTTGATAACTTCACACCACCCACCACCGCAATCCTCGAAGTTGTTGTTCGGGTCACAATCGCCGTCGGCAATAAACTCCTCCAGGCAGGACTTTTGGAGCTCGGGAGGGTGGTGACATCATCGTCGTCAACACAGGGCGCGCTCGGGTCGAGGCACGAGAATCCCCCGTTTTCGCCACAAGTAAAAAGTTCGGTGCTGACGCAGGTACACTCGCAGCAATCGCCGCCGTCGAAGCCTGAAAACAGGCGATGAACAAGAGTTCATCGCGAGGGCGCCGGTGTGAGATTACATGCAGCAGGTATGTATCCACACAGTGAGGTGACGCCTTTAGGCAATAGATAGAACACACACATTGTCAAGTTGCACATTTGGGGAATAGGTGGCACACGTCGTCAAGTTTGTCCGTCTCCCCCTCTTCGATCTGACGCGGTGGCTGTCATAGACGGTTGAATATATCGCGCTAAGGCAACGGCGCACGAGGAGAAGCGCAGCATGATCAAGGCTTGTCGCAAAAAACATTGGCTCAGCTTAGCCCTCGCGTGTGTCAGTAATGACTTCGCCAGACCAGGAATGTATCACCTTGAGCTTCAATAGCTGTACAGAGGTCAATGTTAGGCCGGGTTGACTCGGCCTTCTATCCACCCATTGTTTTACTTTTAATTCATGCTGTGCTACAAACAATGCAAGCAGCTTATTATCCACAAGAGCAAGGGCGCATGCAGATCTCGAACAGTCTACCACGTTTCGCATTTATCTACAACGCAACCTCCTGCGAAACGCCATCACATAGCCAGGTAGGAGTGGACGCTCTCAGTCTCCGGGGAAGTTGCACAATGTACAAGATGGGTGCAGTCGGCGTGCCACCTCAGATATAGTTCATCTGGTATAACATGCTTCTGTTTATGTTCTAGGGGAGTCGCCCGTTTCTCCGATCGAACGCATGCTACAGCAGGGGTACATAGAGCACCCCAACGATCAGCGCTTCCTCACACAAACGGATGTTCACCGCACCCAACAACCGAGTCTTATGGGAGCAACAGCAGGCTAAGCCCGTTACACAATCGTCCACCTCCCCTTGCCCCCCTTCCCCCGTCCCCTATTCTAGCTGATGTACGCCTACCCCTCACTCTGACAGGCAACTTCAGCTGCCAATCTCATTCAGAAGCCACGTTCCCAGTGTGCCCCGTCCCTTCCCTTCTACGTACACGCCCCACCTCGCCCTCTACCCCGGCTACCCACCTGGCTACCCATGTTCACGAGGCCCCGCTCTCAAGGATCTATGTACCTCCGTGAAGAGGTAACCATCAACCATCGAACAGTTCCCTATTTTAGGCGTACATCACAGAAATATTTGCCAAGCAACATTTTGCATTTCGAAGATATATATAGATATATAGATCAGGTGCTTCTTCGGTTGAGGAAACCCGTCAGTCACAAAACATTTTGGCGAAAAAATGTGCTAGAATAGGACACGTACCGCGTTTTCTAAAAAAGCTATTAATAGGATTGAGCACCGCCACCACCTACCACACTCTGCGATGTCGTTGACCAGATCGCAGTCTCCGTCCGATATGAAGGTGTCAATGCAGACCGACGAGGAGCTGTCGGTGCTCCCGAAGACACGGCCAGACAGGAGAGTCAGCGCGGCCGCGAAACCAACGACGGTGCTTCGAATGGAAACCATGGTTTTCAGAAAGGTGAATGGAGCCGGGGTGTCTCGAAGCCTCTCTGGCGTATTTCACCTGCGTTATTTGCAGATATATACAGCAGCATGTTTTCAAAGACCACGGGAAACCATCAAGCGTGACATCCGAAATCTTTTCGGAAACATTTACCTGGACCTCGAAGTAGCGGTGCCAGTTCAGCGCAATTAGAGTGGAATTTTCTGCGTTGTCCACTCTACACCAAACACCAACAAGAGCGATCGATACGATTGTCAGACTTTTCTATACACCGAGGCTTGCTTTTTCTGTACCAAAACAAATGCACGGGATAGATGGTGGAGGACAAAACACGTTCGACACAGTGTGACAGGTGTATCGTCACGTGTAGATGTTCCTTTGTATTAAACTATCCGATCCGGTATCCAGCTCCTAAGGACATATCAACGCAGTACACGACATCGCGCCGCTCAAGCACTTACTGGAGTGTTATCCAGGCCCGATGCGTTTTTAAATCTTTACAGCATGTGGGACAGATGTGGGTCCGTAGCGGCAAGTGTTTGCGTGGGAGAGATGCGGGTCCTACGGTAAGAGAGTTTGGTCTCTTGGAAGCTCTTTTCGCTTTCTTTGTGCAAACGCCCACGCAAAACTAATATTTCTGCTGGCACGTGGAGGGGCACCTCACGAACGAGCAGGGACGTTGGGTCGCCAATCACACGTAATGTTTGCCCTCGTAACGAAAGCCATACCTGGTACGCGAAGCACCAAAAAAGACACAATTGCGCCTGCTACAAAAAATAGTCCATATGCTGTAGTTCGATAAGGTATATATGAGTTTATACCAGTGCATTGGTTAGACGTTGCGTGGCGCAACATTTTGGGCCGGAGCACATATCGATCTTGACCAACAGTAGGCGTTGGACCATCGCCCGCCCAACGCATATACGGTACTTGTTGGTTTAAGTTTCTAGGGGATTTTCGTGCTCTTGGATCTGCAGTGAAGGGCAGGGAGGACTGCTATGTTTGCACCAAGAAACGATATTTATCGGCAGCAAGAACGTTGAACATTCCGGAGAACCCTGCTTGGCATTTAGACTCTGCTGCGGCCGTGTAGGACGCCAAGGTAGAGGCCCAGGTAGGTTTTACCTTCGTAGTATAGTGTCGTTGAGAATCCTTTTAGTTGTTAAAACAAAATCCCCGGCCTGCAAGACTAGCACTTTCAAATTTGACTGTGGGTGGGAGAGAGAGGTATGGGGAGTTCTTTTCAGTATTTGGCATTTCGTGATGCAACAGGAGTCGGATCGACCCGGCGCTTGACATGAAAAATTGTCTATATGACCTGGAGACTTCAACTGCGGTGCGGGAGATTGTCTGAGCATTACAGCTGGAGAAATGCCGTTTTCGTTCGGGAGCCATGAAAGGTCGAAACAACACCAAAAATAATATTACAACCAAACAAACACCGGATTCGTTTTTTCAAAAGACAGCACAGACAGTGCAGTGCTCTTATCTTCCCAAAGGGGTTCCTTAAAGGGTGCCCCACAAACAGTAACGCCGCGCATGAAATATGTAACTTATATCAAACTCAGCGGTAAAAAAATGAACCAAATATAAAAACTCTGAGCTCGGTAAGGGTCTAATCTTGGAGGAAGTTGACCCCTCCTTGTGGGTGGCTTGGACTCAAGGCATCATGCCAACATGGCCACTAGAAAGTACTACAGAAAGAGACCGAGGCGAAAAAGTTCAACCGAAGGAGGTTTGCGTGAATAACAAGGAGGTACGCTTTCGGGTGACCTCAGAATAAGAAAGTAAGCCTGAGCCCGATTTCATGCTTTTTGTGAGAGGGCCGGGACTGTAATGCCTATACTCGCACATAATACCTGGTACCTGGTATGCATCTGGTGTGTACTACGGCAAAGCGATCGTGGGTACACACAGACACCATATGTTGGGACGGAACAATTTCCGCGAAAATCAGAACTCAAGCTATTGGTGTAGGCAAATAATACATAATGTTCCAATATGCACGAACGTGCATGCCGTGACTACTGCGGTTGACCATGCTTTAAGCACTGACTGTATACTTGTATTGTTGGTATCAATAGTGTGATCATGTATGCTTCACATTCTTGGCGCTAGTCCAAGCAGCTAGAGCTTACTATTACGGAGGGCCATAGCAAATAGCACCTAAGATACCCACAGAAAGCTACCGGTATATATTTCCCTGTTTGTACAAACAAAATTTGGTCCCATTTACTATGGTGCCCCGTAACAGTAGGCAGCACTCTCGGCCGTAACGCCGTACGAACAACGAGAGCGGTCTAGGAGCGGGCTACGTAACGTACAGCGTGGATAATAATATATATATATATAGATGGTGGTCTAGGATATGGCTTGCATATTGTTGTGGGTATCATGCCACCAAAACGGCAGTACGGCAGTGGCATTGTTTGGCGCGTTTGAATAATGTTGCCTCTTCTGTGTGACTGTTTATATACCTGGTATGTGTACGTATGACACGGTGGGCTATTGGATATCGTCGAAAACCCCTGCGACGAGTATGCGTGTAAATATAGGCAGAGTGTAGCATATTCGTATGCTCCTGCTTCTACACCTGGTATATAAGTACCTCGTACATAACATATGAGTGCCGGCACTCTCACAAGAAAGCTGAACTCGGGCTCAGGCTGCCCTTCTGGTTTGGGGCCCGCGCAAAAGCGCACTTCCTTTCGTTACGCGCGCTCTAATCTACTTCCTCGCGAGAACGTTTTTCGAGTACCGTCTAGTCGCGCTGGCGCCACGGCGTTTTGGGCCCAGGCCATCCACAGGAAGCGGTCACCTTTCTTTAGGTTTTTAGGCCCTGATAAGTCTGAGAGTTTCCGTAAGTTCACGAAAATTAGCGCCTGACTCTCCTGTGAGCTACATACAGTATTTTTTCTTTGAGCGGGCCGGTGCTGCAGTGCAGTTCTACATCCATGTGTACCAGGTAACTATAAATAGCATGTACCAGGTATAGGTCTGTTATTCATTTGCTCTTCTCTGTGACTCTACAAAATTCTGGGACGAAGAGGTATGGGGTATTGGCTGTATCCGGCTTTCTTCGCACCCCTCTCAGCGTATTCCTTCATCTATATCGTAGTATTGTTTTCCCGTGTTCCATAAGACCCCTCGTGTTGATCTGTCACCACAAGCTAGATTGTGGCACTGAGCCACAAGTGAGATAACAAACAGCAACCAACAACCGTGGGAGGTGACGGAGATAGATGGGCTACGATCTCACATCTAGAGCTACATTAACAGGTGCACGGCACCGCACCGGTAGTGCTTCAGCCTACATGTCTGGCTCGGCTATGGCAACTGTCGCTTCTACTACAGTACTGTGCACGCCGTAGAGCGGTAAACTGAGTAAAAACTCGAACAAACCGTCGTACCACATCGGCAGACGTGGCCACTACTTCGCTCGGAGCCTGTCGTCTACACCTCCGAAGGCGATAGCACCTCCCCTCGGTCGATGCTATTACGGTGGTCCATAGTTAATAGGACCTATGGTGCAGGCAAAAACCTATATATATTTGCCCATTTTTCGACCAAAATTTGGTCCTATTTATCATGGTCCCCCATAATAGTCGCATACACACTCATCTTCGTCTGCGCATGGTGTCGAATTCAACGGGTGCAGCGCTTTAGTCGAATTATTACTAGACCCTAACGATCAAGTACGATGTTGTACGTATGTGGCTTTCCCCTGCAGTACAGCAGAATATTCTGATGTACTCGTCGAATGTCAACATTGCGAAACCCACGAGTTGTTTGGAGCACAGAAGCAGGCGAGATTACAATGAGTGGTCTCGCATACTACTCTCCTCGCGCTGAGTTCTACAAAAGGAAGGGGCAACACCACATCATCTTGTGGGCGGAACCGGGAATGGCGGGCACGAAGAGCGCTCCCGGTAAGCTACTAACGGCAGAGCGAACGGACGAATTCAGTAGTCAGTTCTTAATAAAGCGAACGGGGTCCACAGCTTCTGTATATGACTGACCCCAGACTCAACAGAGGACCAAGTAATACTACTACGGCAGTACAGCACTAATCCTCGATACTCGTACGTTGTGGCAGACATTCGGACAAAATACATGCTTCGCTTTGTCGTGCGTGAAGGGCCGTCCCCAGGCAAAAACACAACAGTCATGAAGAGTACGGCGAGTAACGTTGGGTACCGAGTTTCCTCACCGCCTTGGTGCCTCTCGTCTCGGGACAGTCGCTGGTTGTTGTATTTACGGTGTTCACGCAGATGATTCGATGCAAGTTTTGGAGGGGGGGTGTACCTCGAGTAGAACAGACTGGGGGTCGGGTGTAGAAGGAAGAAGGGCATCACCCTCTCTAGGTCATTTCCGTTATGTATGCATTTGTCGGGGTATTTATTTTCCGATCTTTGATTGGTGGAAATATGTCTGTTGTTATAGTATTGTGTAACGATTGTTCTGGTGGTTGCTGTTTTTGTTCTCACATTGCCTAAACTACTAGGCTAGGTTAGTCCGTCGCCCCATGGCCATACCAAGGCAAGATGATGCTGTTAATATGATTTCGATGATATATACCTGGTATACCTGGTACATGCGTACCAGGTATACGTATGCCATTAATAATAAAGCATTTCCAACATATAGCCAGGTACTAAGACCAACTATTATGGGAAATTATTTCTGAGCTCTCAGAACTGGGTTTCTAGGCCGAATATACGCGTTTTAATCGGCGGGAAAGCCGAAAACACCGATAGACTCCTCAAAATGCTCTCCGTAGTATTTTGCGAGCTTTCAGGAACAATTTTCCGTTTATCCAGAGTCCTATTTTAAATTTTGGAGCAGCCAATCACTTTTCTATGGAGGGTCAGAAATAAGGCTGTTGGTCAGAACTGGGGCCAGAACTATAGTGGATCTTCGAGGATTTTTTATGAAAAATCACAATGTCCTCAGAACTGGAAATATGGACGAACAGTCCTTCTACGACTCTGAAGAAACGGAAAAGTGCTCGCGAAAGCTCTCGGAAAACTAAGGGGAGCATCCTGACGAGTCTACCGGTGTTTTTGACAGTCCCGTCTAGTAAATCGCCGGTTTTCGGCAAAAAAAGCCAGTTCTGAGACCCCTTCAAAAATTTCCCATAATAGTTGGTCCAATCCAGGACTTAATATGCCTTACCACCAGCCCGGCTTAACGTATTAAAAATGCGTTGGCAGTTAGGCTCGAAGGGCCCGTTGTCCTTAAAATTACAGATTTTCTAGTTGTATTTTATCGCAGTTTGTTTTTCTCGAAGATTTTCGTGAGTCGTTTTCAAACATATATGTACCCGGTATATATACGTACGTACAACGCTGAAGCGTTCCAGATACTTTGTTCCCTGTTCGTATTAGAACGCCTCCGCATATTGAAACAAAAATTACAACATGTCTTCGTGAAAATGTATATATGGAAAATCTTTTTTTTAAACATGCTTGAAAATATGAGAAGTACAGCCTGGAAAATGAAAAAATACATATATATAATATATAGAAAATGACGGCCCGTCATGCCATACTGCACTGACTGTGAAAAGAAAAACATTGAAATAAAAGTTTCAGTAAAAGTGCGGCATAGTTTCAACCCTTTGAGGACCACACAGTCCCGTTTTTAGAACAAAGTTTGAGTGGCTGTCCCCATATCGGGACTGACTGCAGTCCTGACACCTGAAATTTTGGAGTGCTTCAACCCCTACTCCTGCACATAAACCTGCACCACTCTGACCCAACATATAAGGACGTTTTGTATTGAATAAATTTATGCTATCGTTCCCTATATTTCGGGTCATATTGGTATGTATTACACTAATTCCAAGCGTTTTTTTCCCCCGAAGGTTAGTGCAGTTCTACAGGGGTGAATTCATGTAGTCATTAATAGTCCTATTGGGGTACTTTCTTCACGTCTTTTTTTTCTCCTATTTTTCGGTTGCTTATTATTTTTATCGCGATTTGACCCGGCCATCATTGTCGGTCGAGACCGGAGGACGTAGTTTGTTGTTGTTGTTGTTGTTGTTGTTGTCTTCACTTTGAATCGTCCTTTCTACCCAGCTTCATCAGTACACCCAGTGTCCGTCCTGATTCCTTATCCTAGAGATATACTGATTCCGTGGTCACAGACTGCGACAGCGGAAGACCAAAGAATAAAAGAAAAAAAAACGTGAGATCAAATAACCGGCGAACAAGCAAGCCAATAAAAAACATTGTGTTCGAGATCGTAGACATAGCGCCTCTAGATGGGGATTGTTTTTCCATCCTTGATGAATGGGCGCCTTTGTGCTTTTGCGTGGGTCTGGCCAAGGCATATCAGCTCTTCTACGCCGTGGTGCTGTGAAAGGCGAGCTCTTTCTGCCATCACACTAGACATCGTCAACGACGATGGCCGAGGGGAACCACTGCGAAGTCTACTGTAAGAGGGGGGTTGCCGGAACAGCAGTATGTATCGCCCGCTGAATGAAATACTCGAGAAAGCAGGATCAAAAACCGACGGTCCCGAGCCGTCGGTGGGGGCGCAGTCATGGTGTGGGGGGGAGGCAATATACGTCTCTGAAGACTCTGGAATTCTGGTGCAGACGAGCCCGGTCCCACGCACACTGGTTCGGTATCACCATAGCCCGTAGGCAAAAAATGACCAAAAAGAAGATTATCTTACTGCGCCCGACGGTCTCTGTCTCTGACCAAGGGGGCATGGGGCTCTGAGCCCGTTGTGCTTGAGAGCTGCGATTCTTCCGACTTTTATGAGGTATGCTGTCTGGTTGATCTGGCCGGAGGCTGTGGAGCCCCCACTAGCTGGTCGGACAGTGTTGTCAGGCTTTTCCTGGCCCACCGGAGCCAAAGGGACGTTGCGCACGTAAGGTGGCATGCACAATGACGAACGAGCCCTAGGGGCTATAGATCCAGCAGACGGCTACAGGACGGGGCTTGGGTGAGTGGCAACAAATTGTGTACCGGGAAGGGCCTCCTCCCTGTGTATCTGCTGGGGGAAGGGGACGAGATAGTTACGTAACATTCATGACACTCCCTTGCCAGGAAACATCGTGGTGCGGCCTCCTTTATTCTGAGGAAACGCCGAGTAGAGCTTCAACCGACATCTCAGCGTTTCAGTGTCAGCATTTCCGCACATCAACCGACCGCCGCTGCATGGCCGGGTGGTGAAGGGGGGGCACACTTTCGCTGAAAAAGAGCTAAGCTCAGGCGCTAAACTGTTGGCTATACGCGGCGGCTCGTGGCTAGGGAGAACGGCCACCAATTTTCAAGCTATCGTGCCAAGGCTTAGGGTAACGGGCGGTCGAAGGGGGGCAGGCTCCCGACGCCGGCGGAGGTGCCCGTGGGTGATCCGGTGAAACAAGCGTGGCTGTGTCGCCGTGTCCACCGGAAGAACGGGTTGACGTGCTGGGCCCAAAGCCAGCAGTCGAGCCAGCGGTTGAACCAGGCGGGTGCTAGGCGCTGGGCGAGCATGGTACACAAGCATCACGTGGAATCAATTGTTTTTTTTCCCCTGCAATACAGGCGTCGGACGCGCGGGAGGAGCAATACCGTCGGATCCGGACGGTACTATATATGGCGAACGAACGCTTTAGGCCCGAATTACTTGCGGCCCGTAGATGATATATTCTTCGGCCTCCTATTTGTTAGGCCAGAGACCTCGCAAAACCGGTAGGCATTGTTGTGCTCAGTCGTCGTCTATCGCCATCTTCTTTGCGGCGATTTTATTTACTACGTCTTACTCTTAAATAAAGCATTTTGTACCTGACAAGGACGGTTGGCTGTGACATTATTGCCTCCTTCGGGCTAAGTACTATCTTTGCACATACATCTCTTCTGACACCACAACATCTTCGATCTCCGATCCCACAGCTGAATCATGATTTATCAATTACTTTCGAATAACCCCGAAAAACGTCATTTTGTCATCCTACGTAGACCTGGCGATCGTGGGGAATGTTTGCCCTTAAACATTGTCCTTGGCTGGGTACGGGGGTCCCTGCCACCGACTGGGAGGTGCGCCGAAACGTTGAGAGCAAAACCACCGTTCGTTTTCAACGTTGTCATCGAAACTGACCCCCCTCCATCACGACGCCATCAGAGAGCAATTACTAATTTTTGAATGTGTGCGAAGTTTCGTCGTGGATAAGAAAAGCAATCAATCACTCAACGTGAGCAGGAAGTTATCATGACGTCAGCCAGTCAGTCACCAGCCGGGGGCCACCTGGCAGGTTGATAAGCGACGAACACAACCTGTTGTTCTGATTGGCCAACAAGGACTGACCTAAAAGAGCAGTCAGTGTCGGCCCGTTCGAAAAAGCCCGAAAACAGATGGCACTGAAGGCTAACAACGTACTGGTACAGGAGGGAAAATCGTTTTTTTTTTTTCCTTTTTCGTCCCCTGCATGTTTTTCGTTTTTAGTATTTATCTAAAATAGTTTTCGAACATCCGGTCCGTCCCGTCGCAGGGAACTCGATTCATACTTTACTTTCTTCCAACTCAATTGAATCTTGCCCGCTCGAAATATCTCCCTATTCTGGTGGAGTGAGAGAGGGGTAGATCTCTTACAATTTCCGGAAGACGTCGATCGCCCAGGGCAAACGTTTATTACTTGATTTTCCCTACTAACTTTCTAGGCTAGATTCGTTTATGTTCGTTTTTTTACGAAACGGCCGATACTACTACTACTGTGTATAGGGTTGCCGTACTGGCGCTTGCTGCGATAATGACGGCGGGGGGGTATGCAGCATTTTATTCGTCAAACACTGTCCGACTGGCGGGGTACCCCGACGGAAGAACTACTCAATACACCGACCGTACATAGTCATTCGACGCATATACTCAAATTAGATTTTCAATTTCATCAAGTCAAATGGTTTGAATAGTTCCTACGAGAGTATACTACAGGAAGGATTGGCCAAGGCTAACGTATCGTTTGTTTTTACTGTTTCAAAATACATTTGGGGCAAGGTATGGAGCTCTTCGGGATATAGCAGCCTCAAAAACAACAATGGGTGCTGCGGGTACTGCTATCACAATACCTACCGTGATGATGGCACACGGCTTGACAAAGGAAACAGAAACATGCTACGCCTGCCTCCCGCGTCTGCGCCAATTCACATTTGTTTGTTTCCACTTGTTCGCCCTTCTCAACCACGCGTCCTACCGGTATGTTTATGTACACCCTACACTTATTTTTACTCTTCTTCTACTACTTACCCCTGTTTTATCGTGTCTACACGCATACACACTCCATACTATTTACACTCTTGCGTCGAATCCTGTAGTGTTTACATTTTGTTTTATTTTTTCACCATGCGATCGTGACTTTCAAGTTTTTCGTGGATTGCTAGACTACTTGCCGTAGACGGTGTCGTGGTGTGAGCCATTGCCTGCAGGACATTCGTCGAGTTAATTAAGCGGTTCTCTAGAAACACAGCACTTCGTCACCATCCACAGTAACAATGCAAACATATTCACGCATACTGCTGTCTGTCGTACATACAGAAAAGTGATGTCATCTAGACGCCTTGGTAGGGCGGGGTGTTGTCGTAGACGTACGAGTAACGATGGGAACTGTCCCAGGTCCGAGACCTACTTAATAACCGGAAAAACGTACGACGAACAGGATCATGCGGATGTTGTGCGAGATTTCAGAGGTAGCTGGCGTCGTTTTGGCCCGAGCATGGGGGTCCGAGGCGCGGGGGCGAACGCAGCGCGAGTGATGGTAGCGATCGAGTAATTCCGGTTTGGTAAAAACATAGCTTGTAACAAGAGGTTTAAAGTAAAATTGCAGATGACGTTGGACAGTGACAGATGGATAGCGTGAAGAGAAGCTGTTGTCGCAGATTTGTAGCGCTTAGGGTTAAAATGGTTTCGCGGGTAGGTCCCGTGGTGCTATCGATGTGCGACCTCATACATGCGATCGAAGCAAATTCCACAGATGATGCCACCAGTATGCTGCGTGTGCCACTGATAGTGCGTTTTTGTGCTACGGGTACTCTAAGGAGTTCACTACCGGTCGGTGTGGACGGCTGAACTACTACCGAGCAGATAATGGGTACTAACGGGGCATGTCGCCGAAGTTCCGTGAATGTCGGCACGAGCAGTACGTGACCCCCAGTGCAAGTGCAGTAGTGCCCGAAGTACAGTCATCCTTAAGTCTAGGATTGAGAGTATGCGCAGCAGTATCCTGTCTGGTGCTGACAGGTACTGGTATTAATGACTGCCGGAAGCCAGTACCCTTCAGGTCGCTCAGATTAAATGACTGCGTAACAACGTGACTCGGTGATTTTTGCTCGAGCAACCAGCAGTATGCCTCACAACGAAATGATAGTCTCGCGCGAGTGAGACAACTCCAGGCACATCTACAAGCAAGAAATAAAACCCCTCGCGAGACCAACGAAAGGTACACCGACAGCACAAATCGACGCCCCCCTTTTTGTTTTGAGTCCCACATACATACGGGGGGCGGTACATTAAAAACAAAATTACGACAAATTGATAAAAAAAACAAGTTCTAATTTTTTTTTTCTGAAAAAACCTCCAACCAACCGCCTGGTTCGTTTTCGATTCCGACATCGTGACAAGTGTTGCTGCGTTTACTCCTTTTTTCGTGCACCCCTGGCAAGACCAACAAAAATCACTTTCTCCAGGGTGATACCAAGGGTGCTCGAGAAAGAATAGGAAACTGCAAACGAACGATCTACAGTAAATAATGTACACTTCGCCCCAAAAATCAAAATGAAAGGCAAACCAGTGCGCTGGGATTTCTGGACCTAAAAAAGCAAGTTTTTCTATTCGTGTTTGTATTTTACTTGGTTTTGTAATCCCCGTGTGGCTGGGGGTCCTGGAATAGATAGTGGGGTGTCGATAAGGTGTTTTCTTGTGCACTGCGATACACAGAACGAAAAAAGGCTACCATAAGCAAGCGCGGTAATTTCAACCTTGCAGGGAGGGCGCTACGATAGAGGTATAGCACATTTCCGTTAAAAAAGCGTTTTCAACGGGATTCCTTAATCCAAATTCGTCCGAAGGCCGATCTTGTTTCGAAAAATGACGTAATTGTATACTTGGGACGCATGTGATTATTCATCGGGACGCGATTTGACTTTAGCTGAAGTCAGTTTTCGGGTGAGGTATGGAGCTCCTTAAGGTCAAGTGAGCAGCCTCAGAAATTGTTGGGTGAACCTCTATTGTCATAGAACGCTTCTCATCTCACTACGGATCGCTTCATCATGTGCTCCGCGAGTTCCGATCCGTCCGTGTCAATACTGTCAGTCCGTATTCGTCCGAGCGAGCGGCTTTGCATGACCAAGATGTGGTGATTTCGCCGTTTGTTTTCGCGTTTTTAAGTTATGAAGCCATCGAGGGATTCATGAAGTAGTACGCACTTTTAAAGCATACCACGTACGGTAGGAGCAAGTGAGGCTTCTCACTGTATGAGCTTCACACCTCTCACACCTCTCTGGTTTTGAGAAAAAAAAAATGAACGTACATCTAGTAGATATGTACAATCTCAAGTGGAAGGTAAATACTAATGGACCGATACTGAGTCAAAAGAATAATTATTTTTCACCTACGAGGCACGTAGGGGTGGATGGTTCACAGGTGAAAGATTTGAGCTACGATGATCTTAGTGTGGTTTATTAATAATATGCTTTGCCAATAATAGAGGGAAACGATATTTTTTTTATAACAATGTAGGTGTAGGGACGCATGGAATGAATTCATTAATATGGAAGTATAAGGCGAGTGTGAGTACATTATTTTGGCAATAGAGGGGATCCATGGCAGCGGATACTACTGCTATTGTTGTTGTTGTCAAACACACAAAACGGAACTCCAGCGATATTAGGTAGCTGTTCAGTGCCGCGCGTCGGTGAGATACAGGTGTTGGCGAGAGAGTGTTATGTATATACTCATATCGGTGAACACGTCTTCTTATTGTATAGGGTCTATTTTGAAAATATTGATAGGGATACTGTTGTAACATCGCGTCGTACGTTAATTCGTGTATGGTTTGGGATCAATGAGGCCTCCTGCTGCGACCAGCCGGGGACTCTCACGCTGGGTTACTACTCCAGCGTTGGTTGCCTGGCAATCAACGCGACACCTCGTCGCAGAGAGTAGGTACCCCGGTAAAATAAACACTAACAAAACTGATGTGTCGTTGTCGACGGTACACCTCGCTACCAACGATGGGCGGGCGGGATGGTCTTTTTTTTCCTAGCCTCTTTCTACTTTGTCGTGCTGTTGTAGAGCTGCGATATCGCTCACGGAGTGATATTCAATCACTGTCTCCCCATACAACAATGAGGCTTTCCCGAAAAGGGATCCACCCTGCTGGCGTCCCCTCTTTTCTGTTCCAGATTCCTACTGCTTGCTGCTGCTGTGAAAACATTACTTCCTCCGTAGAACACAAACTGTAGCAACCTATTTAGAGGGCGTAAAAGCATAAAACATCGTGACAAAAGACAGTGCTGGTCTTGTCCGAGTACAACCGCCTCGTGAGAGCGAGCGCGGCACGGTGAGTACTGTACCAATCATCACGATGGCGTCGATGCCGTACACTAGTCGGATTGGAGTTCGACCACGACTACGATGATATTGTATCCACTGCATCCATCCATCGATATATCCATGCAGCCAGGGCTGCTGCCCTTGCTTCATGCACTGTTATCGATTTTTTTTTTCTTCATGGTTTGCATCTATCTATAAGATAAGGGATTAACAAGTTGGGGTATATCTTACAGTAACAAGTTGCGGTATATCTTACAGTCAAGGGCATGCTCCATCAGCATGCTCAGCACTTGGTGTCTCGTACACACGATACTAAGACTTACAGCGGGCGCCCGCCCCATCGACATCGGGGCGAGAAGCCACACTACAACAACAACTGACTGTATATTATGCACATAAACGAACATACCCGCGGGGATAAACAAAATATACCTAGTTTATTCGTACGTACAGTAGCATTCCCCAAAAGAATGTGTCTATTCCGACATATGTTTTCGCAGAGAAGGGGACGCCGATGTAGGAAGGATGTGGACGATTGTGAGTTTCTCATAACCACCTGACTGGGCCTCACACCGGTACCTGGTAGTTTGTCTCAGCCCAGCCCAGGAAGTTGTTTGGCGCAGGCTGGAATGCGTTGGCGGCTTAAAAGCACTAATTGACCGTGGGTAAGAGACGTACGTACAGACGGTGGCGAATGCAGTGGCATGAATATTCTGTGCTACGAGCAGGATGTTGCCTTTTGCTTTGCCCTTTATATAGTCCGAAGAACGGGTTATACATATATATATATATTTATTTATTTTTTCATCACTTTTACTTTCCAGCCCACTCGTAGGAGGTTTTAACCCTCGACGATCTTCTGGACAAGCCGTGGTCACAGGTGTCGTCCCTTCTCCCCCCCGGTACTTGCCTTTATTTTTTGTCGCGCATAGGGCTCAGCATTCCCACTGCTCGTCGATTTTCATCGAATGTAGCTAACTCACGCTCTCGCGCTTTCCGCTAATCAATTTTTTTTACGTATGCAAGAAAAAGTCCCTACGGGCGTGCACTCGGTGGGACTTGAACCCACGAAATTGATCTTGATGGGCACGCGGACCACCTACCAAGCCACCGAGGCGCACATGTATACTGCTGTAAAAACAAAACTAGAAGATGAAATTCGTGTCAAACATCGCCAACGATTCCCTGTGTGTGTATTCTGGCTTCTGCCAAACAAAGGTCAAACCACATCGCGACGAGATATACTTGGGCAGGACTACCACAACAAAATGTTCGACAACGAATACTTGTAGTCGACCGGTTGCGACATTCCCAACACTACTACTACTACTACTACTACTACTACTACTACTGCTACTACCACTGCTAATACTACAACGCTAGTACTACTACTCCAGGATCTGCTACTTCTACCACCGTTCTAATATCACTACCACACACAGTACTACTACTTGCTCTACTACGGAACATTTAATTTATTACGGGGGACCACAGAGTAATTAGGACCAAATATTGTTAGTACAAATAGGTACATGCATAGGTTATTATTTATACCATCGGTTCTCTTAACTGTGGACCCCCGTAATATTTTTTTATTATTCTTTTTTTATCCTCCGGCAGATCTGTAAAAATAAAGCTTAAGCTCACCACACTTCAGTAATAAATTATTACTTTTACGAGGGTCCACAGTTAATAGAACCGATGGTATAAATAAAAACCTATATATTTACCCATTTTTATAAACAATACTTGGTCCTATTTAATATGGCACCCCGTAATAGTATTAATACTGTCTGTAACCAAAACCAACCATGGTGGTGGAACCATAGGGGATTCAAGTGCTATAGGCCCATCGTGGATTCTGGTTACTATGGTCCCCAGTAAAAAAAACTCCTATAATAAAAATACTTCTATTGTTGCTGCTCGACTACGTACCACTATCGCTTCATAGGACGGCCGCGACCATGGGGCTTGTGCTCGTTGTCTAATCCTGTTCTATTGCAAAACGACTAATAATAAGGCAGTACTCGAGAAGATACTATAGGTCTAGGCTAAATGTACCCTGCGAATGTTTGTACCCCCGTGGAACCACGGCAACGTTCCCTCCCACAGTACCGTTTCCTCAACGTTCCCTCCCACAGTACCGTTTCCTCGGGCTTGCTCGTAGGGGCGAGTTCACTGATACTTGCCACTGCTGCCTTCCTGGATATGAAATACAGGCAGTACGAGTGTGTGTACAATCCATCCAGCAGGTGCCTTTTGTATTGTGTACAGAGAGAATATACTCCCAACAGCATTTTAGTCTGTCGCATGCGGTAAAAGATAATACCAGTTGCGTACAATTTTTAATTTTCAAATCGAGTGTGCGTAAACGTCGGCAACGGTATCAATAGGAGCAAACATAGTGTTTATGTACTGCGGTGCGGTACGTTTGAGAACAATGATGAAACATTTCCTGCCGCTCTTTTCCCTTCTTCTGCTGTGTTCAAAGATGTGATGATATATTCACTGGTGTACCTGGCAGTCGTGTATGTACAAGTAGTACAATTTCATCACACATACATGTCGTACGAAGAAGCACGTTGAAAACTTTTCCTCGGTAAGCCAACGGTAGCATGCAGTGCGAGGCTGGCTCTGCGGAAATTGTTTGCCTCCACGAGCAAGCGTAATGGAATTATGCCGCGTGTTACTACAGCGACCCGAGGGGCACGTTTGGCGATAGCATGTCTCTCATGCCGAGTTTGCGAAGACGGTTGGTTGGGCCTTTTATCCCCTCTAGGACTGCAGTCGGGTTTTTTGGACGAACTACCAGAATTTGAGTGTTTTATCCACGAAACGGGACTGCATCAGTCCTGAAAGGGTTAGTCCCTCGCCTCTTCTCAACGTGCTTTTGTGCTGCTGAGACCCTCTTTCTGGTCCGCAAGCGGCACTTGCAGCGTGAACGCTGGCGTGTGTCCTTCCCAACCGCCAACTACGAAGGAAACTCTGTATCGCCACTTGACAATGACCTGCCAAAACACTACAACAACAGTAGTTCATGTCTAATTTTTTATGCAATCAATCGCACGGGATGGGCCCACATCTTGATCCTACTCGTCTTTTTGGGCGCCAATGCTCGTCGCGGACGATTCACAACAACAACAAAAAGTTGTTTATTATGGTGTTGGTCGCTGTATGTCTATGTTCCCCCCAACGGACCCCTTTCGGACACGAAAATGCGAAATAGCGACACAAACGACAACCAAACGTTTGTGCTATCAACCGTATACGGGCTCCCAACAGTACGGATAACATCATGCTGCGTCCATCTCGTGCTAATTCTCGCGTGGCCATCGAATACCAATCTGAATCTTCGACCGCACGACCATGGTCTTACCTGGAGCCGGCAATTAATTTAAATTGGCGCGAAGCGCCAAAAACGAGGGAGGAAAGCGACCAAAGTTTTTTTTTGCCGATAGGAGGAAAAAATAAATCCTATAGCGGTGGGTACAGGCTTCGTCCGTCTGTAACTAAAGTTGTGTTTTTGTAATACTGATTGCGAGAGCTGTACCTGATCGATTTCCACACACTCGACATCTTCAGCAGCGGACGATCGTGGGCTAACGCGTGGTGGAACTTGTCTCGCCGCACAAGTTGGTTGATCACTGTCGGAGTGCTGCTATGGTCTTGGTGATGTTTTGGGAGCGGAACTATTTCGTTTGTAGTTTGACTTCGTTTTCTGTGAACGCACACGGCCTACGGCATGTAACAGACAAACTCGCTTTCTCTATCTACTGGTACTGGCCGACAACACGAGTACTACAGTTTTGGGGTCGGTTTACACTTGTCCACAACACAGATGCTTGGTACATTTGCCTTGATGTTCTCCATCTATGCGATACACTTCTTTCTTCTCGCCTTCCCTCAGGATATTTTCAATAGGTCAGACGATGTTTTTCTGCAGCGACCGGTTCAGTTTGCCTATGATAATGCCACGAGCACTTACTTATCGTGAGTAAGCAGCTAGCGCGGCCGGGTGAAGTCAATAATTATTAACTACGTGCAGGTGGAAGAACGTTCCCATTGGAAGTCATCACCGGGCTTACAGGTGTGCGCATCGTATCTTCTCTTGCACCTAAATCGAGTAGTTTATCAAACAAAACGTATTTTCATTACACTCGTGGGTCCTCGTTGGGGGCAACACGCAGGAACATTCTTCGTCGCTCACTGCTCCTACAGTCTCCCGAAATATATAAACCCAGTACGTTCTTCGCATATATCTCAAACGCATTCCGATCTCAGAAGCTGTGCACAGCCCGTAAGTGTCGGATGTAGTTTGCAAGCACAGCATGCCACATTTCTTGTGGAATAATCAAGACGCGTGAACCATACGTTGATTAACAGAATGCCCAACACAAGAACACAACCATCCTCCCTCGAAACGTCAACGCAGTAAAATCGTCGCCTACAAGCGGTGGCAGAATCTATCCCTGAAGTATATTGAGACGGCGCACATGCTGCACGCATCGTACGCCACAAGGCTTAATCTGAACAGCATTATTCGGGCCGCCCGCTCTCGACGTGCGCCATCATCGTGGGCTAGAATTACAGCCCGTCTGACACATTTCGTCTCGGGCGTATAAACTCGCACTCCCCACTGAATTTCAAAGTTTCGTCCGTCTCCTTCGGATGCTTAAAAGTCCCGGGAAAGCTCGTCGGGTGCACAGCACTTGATACACTATCCACCTTGGTGCTGCTGCCAAAAGTGATAATGATAGCCTTTCTATGCCCCCACTGCCATCTTATACCCCCTGGCAAACGCGCGAAAATCTGGAAGGCATTGACGACAGCACAGCTACCCTCTGCCCCCCCATGGTCTCGGGCAGCTTGATGTTCTGCATACTATCGGCTCAAACTGAAGGTCATCAGCGATTCAAGCAAAGCCTTTGCCACGAGTGGTACTTGTGGGGCCTCCACTGCCGACGAAAGCGCGGCAGTTGGTCTTGATGGGTGTACCTTTCGCGCAAACAGTCCTTAGCGGTTCCCTGGTCTTGATGTGGCCGTGATGCCTGCGTCACCACCCGTGAGACGTCGAAAGTGGGAAGGACGCGTCATCAGCCCAAATGCCGCAAGAAAATTACCGGGCGGAGTTGTACAGGCCCTCACTCGAGCATCCGAAAATTTAATACACGAAAACGGGCTGGGTTTCACTTGCTATTTTAATAGTACGCCTCGAGGTGGCCGGCCTTGTTGCTCAAAATTCTGCACTGAAGTTTGAAAAATAGCTATTCGGCGATACTAAAACATGCATACTACTGCAGGCGCCGTGGCAAAGAAAGATCCTGAATCGCATGGAAACCTTTAGGCGCATGCACACTCCGGCCGACGGCGGTGGCAGGGGAAACAAGAGTCGTGGAACATTTAACACGGCATTCAGTACAACAGAAACTACACCCATATCGCTGGTACTGCTAAAGCATAAACGGCACGACCTGTCGGACCCTACTTACTGCTTTGGCACGGCACGAGAAGGCACAACGGTAGGCTTATAGCTCACAGAGGTGGTGTGCAGCGTCAGTCACCAAGGACAAGTAGGTAGAGGTTGGGGTAAAATCAAACAGCTAATTCACCCTCAAAGCTTGATACAAAGTGCGCAAAAACGGCGACGAAACGAAGTGCCGGTGGCTACTTAGTCCCAGTGCTGCTCACCTGAATCGAGATTTCCTCCTTACCCTCTTCATGGAAACCGCCGGCGTTCGAGTTAACCCCAATGGGCCCTTGCTGTCCGTTGCCTTTCGGGATTTACCCATCGTGCACGCCTGCTCCCCCCCTCCTCGCCCCACCTCCACACCTGCTACGACGGGTGTGGATTCAGCGCTGAGAGCTACGGCACCGTGGTGGAGTGTTTCACCCAGGAAGTGAATCCGGCGGCGAGGCGAGTTCCCTCTGCCCCATCTCCGTCGCACGTAGCCCACTCGCCGCGCCGGGCAGGTGTGGTGTCTTTTCCTGTCCGCCAAGACGAGCACCTTTACCGTTGGCGTTTTCACCACGGCGTGCGGTCCCGGACTTGGGTCTTGCCATGGGGTTGAGCGTACAACCCTCACGACCCTCACCCGGCGGGCCTGCTCCTGGCGCCGACTCTCATGCATGACTATTGCTTACTACTGGTTCGTTTGTAGAATTCCGTCAGCGAATTGATTCCCTCAGCAAGCAATGCCTGTGTTGGCCCTCCTGCTCCCTCTCCGCCGTCACCGCCGCTGCAAGGGCATCGCTTTCGGCTGCGTGCAAGACAATCGCACGACAAACACCACGTGTATGTTGCAAGTATGCGACACCACTTTAGCATATCTAATTTTCTTATTTCGGGTCAGGCTCTATTTCTTTTCATGTCAGACGGGGTGTGTCCTACTCAACTTTTAGTGTAAATAATGCCACATTCCTTATCTTTGTCCGAATCTCGAGCCTGAAGCTATAAACTCCTGTCGAGTACAGTAGCTGTTTTCTCTGGTGTCAGCATACCGCCTGGTGTTGCACCATTTCTAGAGTGAAAGAGAGGCGTGAATGCAAAGAGGAAAACGAACAAAAGGTGTCACATAGTCAGGGCCATCAGTACTGCCAACACCACCACCCCTCCGCATTGCTCTCAACATGATTTCAAACGCCACTCATCGTTCGACTAATCATACCAAAACGTCCAGCGCGAAAATAGTACCGATCACTGCTCCTGTCGGTGCTGCTGCTGTAGGTACCTATATGACCAGTGTGGTGTCCAATAACTACGATATGTGTTGGATGGACTGCTGTGCAATTCAAAACCGGTGCACCGCCGGGTGCGTGTAGCGATGACGCCAAGAGGTGCCTGGAGGCAAGCTGATGGCGCTCCATTGGAGCAGTCTCTCACCCGGCGACCAAGTCCCGCCTGCCGTAGCAGGCTCTCATACTGCGACGGCCAAGGGCCACATCTCCATCGTCGTCTGAGCTGATTACCCACTCTGGGAAGATGAAACAACTCGATCACCAGCAGCTTACGCACCCCTGCTTTACCTTTGTGCTGCTGCAAGCCTGCACTTCGGTTCCTACATCCCTCTGTCCGCCGCTACAACACTACAGCTGAGACGGTCGTCCTCTTGAGTTGACCACGTTGGGTATAAAAGCGGTGCAAACAGAGCGTGGACAAGGGACTTGATGATGGGTTCCACCGCCACATACTCCCCGTGATGCTCTCGATTGGTCACATCCCTCCGGTACTATGGGGTGTACTATGGGAACACCCTGCAAAGGCTTTTTTATTAGTACTGTCATTGGTCAAGAAAAACAAATGGAACGCTGATTGGTCTGTACTATGGGGCTCCAGGTAAGACCATGGGCGTGCCGCCGAATCTTCAACCACTCCCGTAGTGGGGCATACCATGATCCGTACGCGAGCTGATAGACACCCGCCCTCCTCGTAGACGGTTCAATGGTTGATAACACCAAAATTATCAACCTTTTTACAGGTCGTTATCTCGGGTCCGAAAGGGGTCAACTGATAGCAGCCAATTCAAGTACGTATTTATTTGGTGTTTTCAACCGTCTACGGGCGGTGGCACAGGTAGATAGATAAGTTAATAAAAGCACATCCCGCGCGACTCGTTGAATTGAAACTTTGACACATTTTAGTTTTTTAGTAGCATCACCCCCCTCACGCAGTGTGTCCTTCTGATTCTCCCCCACGCTGTTAGGTGCTCACGTTGCTCGTAGGCGGTTGATATCACCAAACGCACTGTTGGTTTGGTCGCCTGTCTCGGGACCCATTATTAGAGGCTTTTAGGGATTTTAGGGCTCCACATAGAGCGACCTAAACTGCGCCAAGTTTGTGCTGTTATGCATCTACAAGCAGCGTCAGTGCTAAGCAGCACAAGGAATGTCATTGTGTGCCTTTCGCCGGACGACTCCTTCCACTGCACCTCAGCAATACGTTGTACCATCCCCCATTCGGGTTCTGGTCGTTGCTGTAATCGGGTCACTGTTTGCCGTTACTTATACCCTGCAAAATCCCAAAAATGAAAATTTCGGAACGCGACCCGACGCAATCGGTTGGTGCACGTCGATACTTCTGGCGATATATTTTCTGGCGGATTCAACTCCACAACTGAGAAAGAAAAGCGGTTAGAATCACACTTTCATCAGAATGGTTGTTGTGTAAAGACTACCTGGTAGCGCAGAAAAACAGTGGTCGGGTCGGACCAACGAACTTCTTTGGAGTGATGTTTCGGATGAACTATTGAGCTCCTTATGTGAGGAGCTAATCCAATATATACGTCGCCCCCCCTAAAAGGCATTGCTTAAGTCTCGACAACTCCAACGGCGTGCATCCAGATATTCGCGATCGTGAAAGAAAAAAGTAGCGCTTGTAGACGCGGCGGACGAACACCACCAAATACGTTGGTGGAGTGTTTCAGCAACACCGGCAAAGCAAAAAACGGAGCCCCACCCCCCCCCCACCGCTTCTATTTCCCTGTACGAGACATACATAGCATCTTACAGTAGAAGCACGTGGCACTCAATCTTCGACATGTGTATCTGTACAACATCTTTCGAAACCACTGAAGCTGATCTGGGGTATTCAGCGCCGAAGGGGGGCTTCGGATCTCGGTTGAGGCATGCCTGCGCCTACGGTAGGCCTACCGATCACGACTGGGATGGAACCTAAGAGACGTGGTGTGTTCGACGCACGAAGGAGGCGACACCCTCGCTGACAAGGGCTGTCGGACTTGTGTATTTGATACTCGATCACGTCTGGCAACGTGCGGAATGGACCGTGGATGCCCCCCCCCCCCCCCCCCCCCCCCCCCCCCCCCCCCCCCCCCCCCTGATCGAAAGCCATTGCGATGTGCAAGTAGGCACAACGCTTGGTAGCCGACGGCATGGAGCGCGTGCTACGATACGAGCAGCACAGTTTGGCTCTAAAAGATTTTGAATGACGGGGCTCTTTAACCTTCCATCATCGGAATTTCATTCTTGTGTTCGTATGTCTATTGTATTTTTCGGCCATGGGGATTGTTCATCGGATAGCACTTTTAGTTTCCTCAAAATCATTTTTCGGGTGACTTACAAGTAGTATAGAGCCGCACGAAAACAATAGTGCAAAATTACGTCACATGCGTCAGTGGGCGTTCAGTGCGATTATCAAGCCGAGATAACAACATGCCCAACGAACGTTAACGAGGGGTGTGTTCCCTGCCGCTGAACGAGCGCGATGGCGGTACGAAGACAACCGGAGAGAAGCACACTCCTCTTTCCTAGACGGGGGGCCGCCCAAGGTTTGTTCCGCCTTTTGACCATGAGCGAGGACCTTATCCGTTCCAATTTCTCAAGAGTTCAACACCAAGGGGAGGGTTTGTGAAAGGGCGACCATGTGGTTCGGACTCGCACGAGCTCGCGAACGTTAAGAGTGATATCACCGGCCGCCGCCTGCCGTCGTGATGCCTCCACGTACAATAAGAAAAGCATGCCACCGACGTCAACGTTCACAAGCTCAACCGCCGTTCACGCTCTCATCTTCCTGACGATCTTCCAATAGCGCGGACAACAGGTGACTCTGTCGGCGTATCGGTGGTGCACACAGCCTCTATTCGGCGCCAGCTTCGAAATATGGGTGGCACTACTGTTTTTCGGAAACAAGTGTCACCCATGGTACTCCTCAGCTGAAGAACTACCCAACGACGCGTGGTACGATAGAGGTAGCACATTTTCCGCTAAAAAGGTTTCTGAATGACGTGGCTCCTTAACCCAAGAATCGTCGGAACGCCCATCTTGTTTCGAAAAATGACATTTTTGTATACTTGGGCCATGGATTATTCGTCGGGACTCAATTTATTTTTTGCTGAGGTCAGTTTTCAGGTGATGTGTGGAGCTCCGTAAGTGAGGAGCCTCAGACAAGTTTGGGTGAACCTTTACCGTGAACCGCCTCCAACAAGGCGCGCCGTACAGTTGGAGTACCACTCTTGTGTGTGTTTATGAAACTTGCCATAGGCTGTGGGGTTGTCCAGCGTTTTCACCATCGTAAGGGTTTTCAGGGTAGGCGTTTGCCTGAGCCATACAAATTGGTTGTACCGCTACCCCCCTACCTTCCCAAGTCAGCGAGTTGTGCCTGGTGTCGGTTCGAATCCACGCGAGCGCATGTGCGGTTGACAAGTCACGAGTTGCAACAGCCAGGAAGCTCATTCGTCCCGAGCTCGAAACTTGCGACGCGTTGGGAGTGGTCAATATATGAGTGAACCTCATCACGCGAAAACACGAACTGTTGGAAAGCCGTAAGTGAATGGGGCGGTAACGCCACAACCGGCACTCGAGGATATGTACTGAACTGTCGTAGAATCAGGAAAAAGAACAACTTAGCTTGAACCCCTCGGTCTTGGTTTCTGAAATGTGAGGGCAAGCATTGGGGGTGCCTATGGGCTCACGAAACGTGACAGGGAATGCGTCATGAACTTCAACGCGAAACGCGGTTGCGCACCTACTCGTCAAGCTGGACCGCCACGTGCGATCATCAGGCAGGGCAAACAAACCGCGCTGACATGGTGCCCAAGCAAACGTTTGCTGTATTTCGAGTTATTAGCTTGAATGTGCTTGCTGCGTATCACTTTAAGGGAGATCATAATACCTGGAACAGGCAGTATACCATACCAAGCACCAACATGATTGAAATAGATTAATTTTACTTGGAACATCGAACGTCTACGTGTTTGTTTTGAGGTAGAGAGGATACTTGTTTTACTATCATGCTGGACCGAGAAATTATCTACTTGATTGAGTGTACGCATATACACGGCCTTGTCGTTTGGGCACTGCTTTCGATTCCTACACTTCGCACACAATGTGGCAATGTTAAGACCTCCCGGTAGTTTATGACAGTATTCAGAAATTCGTTCAACACAGGTTGTAACCCTCCGCATGCCAGGTCGTCACCGATGAAGCCAACACTATCGAGCAAGAGATTTTCGCGGGTGTAGCTCGGGAGGAAATATCAACTTAGCCAGAGCTAGCATGAGTCGCGTAGTCGAACCCACAAAGAAAATGTCGGACATCGCACCCCAACGGCTAACCTATAGTGTGTACATTACTCAACGTTGATTTTCCATCCCGTCTGCCTTGGGGATACAGGGCTCTCTTCGCCAGGTTGTGACGTGCTTGGGAAGCCCGTAACTTAATTGCCCCCACTGGGGAAACTCTTCGTCACAGTTCAACGTTGCAATCGCCACCGCCCTTACGCTAATATGCGGGCTTTCACCAGTAGTACCTGTTAAATATTTGTGGACTCAGCAAGTTTGAACGACACACGATGCTTGCGAAAGCACCGAAAACACATACCAGTAGCGTACACCAGGTATCATGACCAGCGAAGCAAGGCTGGGTTTAGACCATAGGAAAGCATAATCGATGTGGTGAAGAGTGAAGCAGCCTGTCCCCTGCTTGATCGATCGTGCAAACGTTGTACTTACGTGCCAGGAATATAATATGGGTCGACGTTCGGATGTGGTCGATGATAGCCGTGTTCAACTCCGAATGCAGTAGCACTGGCTCTCTTGGGAGGGGACCGATATACTGGCTCAAACCTAGGTTTCACAACTGAGTAAAGGTGTATTCCACATCAAGTCTGGCACGCATCACAACCAGAACTTGGTATCGGGGCAGAAACGCACGTCTAACTTCCTTGTGAGGTTCTTGCTCAACGTAGGGGTGCCACCGCATTTATACATGCGCTGACGTGTGCTTCGGGAGGGCTAGCAGCCCTTGTCTCTGATTATCCCATTAGCTCTGCCGAAACCTGTTCTTGGAACAGAATGGGCAATCAACCTCCGCGTATCGGAGGGCGCTATTCACATACTTTTGCTGTGAAACAAGAACTAGATTCACGCTGCCATTAGGCAGTTCCTCGGTGAAGCAACCTCGTCGGTCAGCAGTATTCTGGCCTAACATTACTACCTCTATCTCAGCTCGGGTCCACGTTACAGCGTACAATGCGTACGCCGTACGCGCGTTTGAGTGCACCTTCTCTCTTTAGTTGCTGGACCCAACCCCCTCCCCCTTTTGATCGTAACTGAGATCTGCGGTTTCATACCAGCCCTCTGCCCTCCTCCCAGGTGGTACAGTCCTTGATATGTATCACGCCGAAGGGCGAGCGTTTCCACGAACACGCACGTTTTTTCTCATGATTTGTGGAACCCTTAGGTGTCCAAGCTACACCAAATCCACCGGAAGTCACCGGACATTGCCGTATCGCGTTTAAGCACCGCACTTTACAGAAACGCGTTTCTAGCTTTATGTCCCACATGATGTGTCCCCCAAGCGGGAGCGTAGTCCTGAATGGGCTATCACGCGAGTGGCGCCTTCGACAAATATTCCAAGCATTATCATGTCTGTCTACCTAACTCCTCCAGCGTCCATGACACTTACACCATCTTGTCGTGTGCCACATCCCAGAAACGCATGAATAAACCAGTGGGCAACCACGGCGAACAGCGAATTGCCTTATTTGGTGTGTTTACGCTGCTATCTTGCCTGCCCGAACCTCCCGCGATTATATGTATACCTGGTACGTACAATTCAATAGAAGGCCTTCAAATTGGACTGTGGCACAGTAGACCAGCAGCACGCTTCGTCTCTCCCATATATATATGCCGTATGTTTGCATGCCCTACGACACACCCGTCAGTGGTTCCCAGCCTGGCAAGTACCGTCCAACCGAAGCAAGCAATTAGTGAATACCAGGTGAACACTAACTCAAAGCCGGCAACTATTTTATTCAGCCACCCGCGCCTATAACATACTTCACCGAAAAGAAGGAGTGTATCTACGTTCCCTCTAAAAAGTCTCTAGAGTATCGCCCCTAAAGGCACAACCACGTCTACTCAACTCCTTTGAGGCCAGCCAACAGTGTCAAGTTTGGAGCCAAAGTGATGTTTCTATGTACATCTCCCTGCAGCTACTGCCACAGCACTGCCCCCAGTATCCGAAAACTCGCGATCGAGTTTGCATGGAATCTAGATTTCCCGACGATAGCTATTCACGGCTCGACCAGAAACAGCACCTGCGAAGCGGAACATTGTACGGGTGCTGTGAGCGACGTAGTAGGAGAGCCGACGGGCGCACCAAGATACCTGTTTTCCTTTTTCCACAAGCGGTAATTCAAGGTATATGTGTATGACAACTGTCCGCGATATAACAATGTAGACCCAACTGCCCCACGAGGACTTAACGAGGGGGATCACACACGCGCAGACAAGGTTAATGATCTCGCCATGATCGACTCGGTAGGTTCGAGTCCCTGATCACGGTCCCGTCTGTATTCATCCCGAACTTCATGCTTTTGGTACTGCACCCACGCAACCCGTATGCCATTAAAAATTCTCCACGTGATTGCATGAGGCCTAATTCCCTTCCTATCTCATTCCACAGATAGGGTTCGAGCACCCGCTCGTTAGTTGTCTCTCTGCGATGAGAGATGTTGGATACGGCCGTCGTGTAGCAGAAAAAATACGGGAATCGGGTGCCTAAGTGCGACGGGAGAAGTGCTTGGGCTTAACACATTCCTCCGTTCAACTAACTCGAAACCTCACTCAGCAACCCGACTCTGGGAAACTCTATAGGCCTAGGCCGATACACAACGCCGAGGCCTAAATGTAGGTACCTGATGAGTGTATTACGGCGGAGGTCACCTCGGTTCCAAGGATATCGGGCAGCTCCTTGTTGGAGGGACCACCCTCAGCGAGTAAAAATGGTCTTAATTTCTCTAGGTCCCCCAGATAGCCACGAAACACAATCGACAACATTGGTGTAATCAACATTCTGCGAGAAGATTGAGATCCTATTACAGGGGACCATAGTAAATAGGACCTACGGTACACACAAAAATCTACGTATGTACCTATTTTTACCAACACTATATGGTGCCCTTTCCTATGGTCCCCCGTAATAGCGGGACGGGTACGGTGGTGCTACGCCCGTGCCCTGGAACGAGTTGCGATCTGTATCATCCACCAGTGCGGCAACGGCCGATGCTGAATTCTTCGTAGTCTCTCAAGTCCAAACAGGGCGAAAAACGTGTGACTCCCAACGCAGCACGGCGCATCACTTACCTCGATAAGGCTTATCCACTCGTCGTCGTCGATGCCAATAGACGTGAGCGACAGGGTGCTCACGTTGTCCGCCGCCATGCCGAGCGCAGTGAAGGTCGAATCTGGCAAGGAGTCGAAACTTTCGAAGTGCTTGCCGTTGACCATGACCTGTACCACAAAAAGCATATCAGAACACGTAAGACAGTCTATTGTGTCGATTTTACGAGTTGCAAAGTTCCTCCGGTACGGGTTCCAAGTATTTCAACAACCATTTGGCTGGAACAGTGTTGCTCTTATTAATAGTCGCGTTCAGGAATCGAGCTCCTAACCTGTGATTTCATGAATATTCACTCGATGAGCTCAATAGGCCGTCGATGAGGTGACGTCAGGGCTTGGCCAATTCGACCCACGGTTTGACGACCTGAAACATCGTCGGGCGTGAGGTTCTATTGATCGAGAAGTGAACGCCCAAATTTGCTCCAGATCAACAATGGAATAAAAGTGCACAGCGTATCACACATATTCCGGCAATATCGTTTGTCCCCACAACTGCCTATTAATAGACGGTTCTTCAACAGTTCCTGTGCAGAAACTCAATGACGACAAAAGGACATTGGTAGCTACGGAGTGTTTGGAGGATTCTTAACACCTAGCGAGAGAGGCCAAAACCCCGTGTACCCGTATGTAATACATCCCACTTATTATTTCAGCGGCTGTTTTCCCCAGTGGTCGAGGACCAATACCGAACCCCCGTGCAGGCGTCTTGGCATAGAATTAAAGTAACAGGCACCAGCTACAGATTTCAACGCGGAGACTACACCCGAGTTGGCCGCCACGTGACCCTAAATGCAGATACCAGCAAGTAGTGGGAGTAAATCGACGCGTAGCTGCGGTTGGAAATTTTACACCAGTACAACCCTACAGTTAGTACCTGAGTCTGCCGAATGTATTTCCAGCTTTAGAAGTACCTGTCAAGGTTTGATCTGTTTAGCTCTCAGGCGGAGCACGAGGTGCAAGCCGTCAAACCAGACCCCCATGCGTGACATTTGTGTTCGGGTTGCAATAATGGCGCATGTCGGTTGGCGTGGCGCTTCTTCCTACTGCCAGCTTATATACGGCAGCAACTTGCACCGATCTAAAACAGATACAAAAACCGGGTACAGCACTTGGTTAGGGGCTTCACCCATAAATGTTTTGTTTCACTCTCTGAAATCGTCGCATTTTCTTCACGTTCAATCCCGTCCAGCTGGTCTAACAGTCGGTCACTGCCTAGTGTCGTGTAGTCGATGACCAACGTGTGGTTTGGGTGCAATTTCTGAAGGACATCATAGCTAGGTGATTTCCAGGGACTCGAATGTGGTGTGATACTCGGCAGACTGCCCAGGACCCAAACCGCTGGTCAAACGGTCGGTCACTGCCGGGTGTCGTGATGTCAATGGCCCGTGTGTGGTTTCGGGTAAGGTTTCTGAAGGGCATCATAGCAACAAGGTGATTTCCAGGGACTCGAACGTGGTGCGATACTCCGCAGACTGCCAAGGACCCAAACTGAAAGGTCAAACGGCCGGTCACTGCCGGGCGGGTGTGGTGTAGGTCAACGACCCATGCATAGTTTCGAACAATGTTTCTGAAGGACATATAGCAACAAGGTGGTTTCCAGCGACTCGAACATGGTGTGAGAATCGGCAGACTGTCAAGGGCCCAAAATACTTGCCTCTAGCTTGCGCGAGCGGATTGCCTTCCTCCAGAACGACACCAGGACGTCCTTGATGTCCTGGGGGTCTTCGAACGTGAACGAGATCTCGCACGCTCCTCCCTCTTCGGAGACAATCTTTGCGGCACATGACCACCTCGACTCGATATCGTCGTACACGCCGTCCCGAGCAAGCGCCGGCAAACATCCATCTACCATGCAACCGACATCGTCGCTGTCTTGGCCGGGGCGCGTGTCGTAGGCATTGGCGTCAACGCCAACGGTAGTCTTGGTTCTCGCGTCGACATAGCCGTTAACACACCGTGAGTCGGGGTTGATGCAGTCGAAGCCGCCGCTGCAGGCGGAGTCATCCGTGCTGAAGCAGTCGCATTCGCAGCAATCCCCACTGTCGTAACCTGGTTCGTTTTTGTCAAGTTGCCAAGGAATGGCGATTAGAAAAAGGCGCTCAAGCACTACAATACGGTACGGGTTCCTGAGGAGCTCTACACAGTACGAACAACTCCCGACACCAGAAGCATTTTGCTGTCCCCTCGATGAACAACGCCGACCAAGGTTTACAACGAACAATGTTGGGGGTCAAAAGCAAAACACGATTCCAACGACATTTGGTATTTTTTCATCCACGGGGGCCCATGTCAGGTAGTTTCCTACGCAGATGAGGAGCTCCGCCATTAGCCATGCTGGTGTTGCGGCAAACCAGCCAGCCTAATAGACGCAAACGTCGATGATGGTATCGACAGCGCGAGGTACCCGCCGGGCTTGGTCTCGATAGAGACACCGAACTCAATTTCATAGAGTTGAGGATTAGGAGGGAAGTAAGATGCGATTACCTAGGCTACTGAGAACTAATGCAGGCCGTTTAATTACAAATTCGTGATTTTTGCTTTTGCCGGTATACCTGGGCGCCTAAGGGGTTCGGCTTCAGCCGTGACGCACGGTATCAGCGCGCCGACATTTGCTCACCGGCATCGGCCGATCTTTCGGTTGATAGCGTGGGAGAGATCAGTATTGGTGACCAGGCCCGCGTCTCGCGTGAATACATCAACACACGTATTCAGAGCAAATGCAAGTTTCCAACTATCTCGATCAACAGTCGACAAGGATATTCATCGCTCGCGCACCCCGATGCACGATCGCATTGGCTACCACAAGTATAGGACAACTATTCAACTCCGACACTACTGGGGTTGCAATGCATACCGTGGTTTTCGTCATGAGGCGGACCCCGCCCGGGTAAGGCATTATTTGGGCTGCACAACACAACCGCCCTCTCCCGCACTATTTCTCACAAAGTGATATACTGTCACTTCAACCCACCGCATTCCGCATTGTTGTTGACTGCGTTGCAGTCCCCGTCTCCGGAAACGTCGTCACGGCACGGGGATGGTGGCACGGTTCCCTCCTCATCGTCGACAGAAAGGTCGTAGTCGTCGTCTTGTGCGCACGGAGCACTCGGGTCGACGCACGAGAACCCGCCGAGGTTGTTGTCTCCGCAGGTGAAGGCATCGGTGCTGACGACGCAGGTGCACTCGCAGCAGTCACCACCGTCGTATCCTGACGCGGGTGCAACACCGAAGCGCACCATACAATGTCCGGGGGAGGATCAATGAGTGCAGCTACTGTTGTTGACTGCCACTCCGTCCCAGATTAGAAGGACCGGTCAAATGAAAATAGTAACCTATAAACGGTCAGTATACTCCAGCCCGGTGTGGCACACGGTGAAACTATTACGGGGGACCTTAGTTAATAGGACCTATGGTACACATAAAAACCTATATAGTATTACCTAATTTTACTAACAATATTTGGTCCTATTTACTATGGTCCCCCGTGATAATTTACGCAGAAGTTGAGCTGACACTATCCTACAGAATGGTGCTACAGCAGAGGGGTTACTTCTATTTATGTTTCGGCCCTTCAGAAGAAATCGGTCGAAGGACTACTCCATTTATTTCGGGTGCGAAACTTTCATGCCGATTGGTTGAGTGATATTCTCCCCCCCCTGGGAACAACACTCTTTTCGCTCCGCCAACAACAAAGAACTCAAAAGCCCAGTTTTGTAGTGAGATCCAGAGCAATTCGCTCGAGTGGCTTAAACACGGTAGTGAAACGAGGGGTACCCCCCTACCCCGAAACAAGTCTTCGAAATCATTGCTAAGGGTATACGCCCGTGCCGCGACCTCTTGTGAGTGCCGATGACATCTCGGGGTGGTGATAGCACCTCGCCGACACGTTTGCCGTGTTTCGCGCTGCCACGAAGGCGAACGATCAAGTGGTCGCAGCACGTACATGGCACGAATGCTTTAGCAGTACCGGGGTGCGCCTGCAATTCCTTGAGCCTCGACGCATGCGTCGATGGGGGTGCACCTGCAATTTCCTGAGACTCTCCACACAAAACCTGGCTTCATGGAGGAATCTACGCTTGACTGGAAGGGCAATCCCTTGGTCTAAATCTGCGAGCGAAAGGATACAAAACGACCAACGATGTTTGGTAGTTCCTCCGTTGAGAAGCCCCATCGACCATACACGTTTTCGCGTGTGAAAATCTAGCCCCGTCGGGGAACGAACGCATCGCTCCTGACTTGGGCAGCTCTTACAATCCCACCCAAACACTGGCTGGCGTTAAGAATAATGCATAACTTCTTCACCCGATCATCAATTCCATGGCGTATGTTGTTAGCGAAACCGATCGTTGGAACACGCGACGGTGGGCAGCCCCTCAGTTGGGGAGTCCCATCAGCCACGAACGTTTTGCCTACAGAGTTCTCCCCCCTGTCTTAGAAGACGTTCATCTTTCCTCGAACGTTTCGACTGGTACTATATATATAGATTGGTTTGCTGCCAGGGGGGAAGACGGAGGCACCTATAGCAGACCGGCTCACCGAGCGTAGAATGCCATGTCACTGGCTACACACACGTTCAAGTTCAGTGACGGACTTTTTTCCCCTGTCAATGTTCACGCCGTTTCTTCGAGACATACCGTGAACGTTTGCACACCTCTTCTACGCGTCCATACGAACACCTCGCCTGCCAGCTAACGTTTTTTGTTTTGTTGTTTGTTTCTCTTGATTCGTCGTGTTGTTTAGATTTGATGCGCAAATTGGACCACCTTACACCGTTGATAATGGAAATGACATCTAAAATATTTGAATTGCATGTTTTCACACAATTTCAGGGGCTGTGTCTCGCGGGGAGCTTCAAGTGGGTATTTTTGCTCTCAGAACATTTTCGTTCGTTTTTGCGAGAGATTTCTAATGCAGATGGTAGCTTATACAGAGTATGGCTACGAATAGTCCACGAGGGAGCAAGATTTCAAAACGTTTCCGAATATTATCCCAATTTTTGACGAGATTGGAATGTCTACCAGTTTTGTCTTAATAAGATGCTGAACAGATGCAATAGTTAAAGTACGCAACTGGCTACGACAGCCTGCTCAGGGTGGGTGGGCACAGGCGTAAGAGCCCGATTTTAGCCACAAAAAATTACAGAAACGTAAAAAAAACCAAACTACTTGGCATTAACCAGCTCCTGCAGTAACTGTGGTCACGTGAGGAGTGAAATCACCGAAAGTCTCGTCTTGAAAGGTCTTGAGGAGGCATTTTCACAACCGCCATTTTTGTCGCGGGCCTCCCCTCCCCCGATGGTCTTCGAGAGAATGGCCTCTAACCATGATGGCAGGGGGGGTGTCATTTGGCGTGTTATACCGTGTAGCATGTTCACCGGAAATCGTACTCCCGTGCGGTGTTGTCATCGGAGTTCCAATGGGGTTGGTAGCACAGTACAAATGAGCAATAGGAAGGCTTTTTTTCTCTCCCTTTTATCCTCCGGCAGATTGGTAAGAATAAAGCTTGACCTCACCACACTTCCTTGTTCAAGCAGAATGATAATTACTGGCAACTGCTGAATTCGGGAGCCGTTGTGCTCAGATCAGTATAGAAGCACACCCATGCTCAAAACAAGAAGTCTAGCCTCGACCAGCTTTTCCTGCTTCTTGAAGGTGTCCGGTACGGGTACTGACAAGAGTGATAAGCAATCCTCGTATCCAAATAGACAACTCGCTTCACCTAGAACGCAGCAAAATGCTATTACGGGGGTCCACAGTTAACGGGACCAAATTTTGTTAGTAAAAATAGGTAAATATATAGATTTTTTAATGTATACCATAGGTCCTATTAACTATGTACCCCCGTAATAGCACTTACCGCATTCCTCGGTGTTGTTGGGAAGGTCGCAGTCCCCGTCGGCGATGAAGCCGTCAACGCAAGCTTGCTCGGACGTCGGAAGTGAGGTTACGTCGTCGTCGTCGACACATGCGGCACTGGGGTCTAGGCACGCGAAGCCCCCATTGTCGCCACAGGTGAAATCGTCGGTGCTGATGCAGGTACACTCACAGCAATCGCCGCCGTCGTAACCTGGGGAAAAGAGACAAGACGATCACCGTTCATTGTGACCGTTTCAGCGCTATAAACACGGTGTTCAAGTACGGTGCAGCGGGTATTTGTTAGTATATTCATCCCATTTATTCTGTTCACCCTCGTATTCTCTTTCCTTCCTGCAGTAGTCGTGAGCCAGATCCGAGATCACACAGCAGGCTCTCTGCCCCTCTTCCTCCTAACGTCCGTGCCTTCATTTTCATCTCGAGAAGGGTTCAATGTTCTCCCTCGTTGATCAACCCAAGGTGTGGATTGTGGCGACACTTTTCTGCGCATCAAATTGCTTTGTCCGACCTTCCAGCATTAAAAAAGCAATGTTCTGCTCGATCCCAGCACGCCAACCCTCTGATTTTAGGCTGCAGGAAAGTATTGATGGCTGTTAATAGAATGTTAGCACATGACCATGTATGAGTCAATGTTCAAGCAGCACTGCTCTTGTGTCGTAGATCATAGTCTATGTACCGTTTCGGCTTGTAACGTATATTATTGCGGAGGAATAGCAGCCGTATCGTCTCTGCTCGTAGGACTGAGTAGCACAGCCGTATCGTCTCTGCTCGTAGGACCGAGTATCTCACTCTCTGATGTGACCTTTATCCGGATCGTGATGGAATCCTAGCTGCCTATCCATCTCTGGAAGCTGCCGTCATCTGGACTCCTGCATTCTCTGTGGAGTACATCTGTGTGTGTTGGCTATCTAAGCGCCAGTGTTTACGTGTTATCACGTCCTCTTCTCTCTACCGCCCGGGAGTATTTTACTCCCCGGGCCACCGCTTGCCGGTGTCATATCTCGGGTAACACCGAGGACACAGCCTCTGTCTATATTGTCAGGGTACAACGCAAATATCCATCATAGGTCATGAGCCTCGCGTTTTGCGAGTAGTGTGCACACACATCTTCTCTGCGGAGGTCTCTTCTGCCGGGGTGAGCTTCGCGTGGAGGTCGGTGGTTTTGAAGCTGAAAAATCGTGATTGGTAGCAACAATGGCGTACAATCGAGTGAAATAGCAGGTGTATTGTTTTCAAGCTGAGGACACATTCACAGTACAGATTGCACGAATCCAAGACATGAAGCAATTTTCGACTCCGAAGCACCCGACACATGGCGTATTTGGACGAATGCTTGTGTGAAGGCGGTTTTTCTCAGCGCACGCAAATTACATATTTGGACGAAAACAGGCACACGGTCAATCCTTCCTCTCTCCGTTCGGCGAAACCATCAAACGGTATTTGCGATAACGGTATCCGGTGTATTTGTGGTGGGCGTACCAAGCAAACGCGAGGGTCGGGTACCGAGTTTGAACTCGCCCAGAACTAGCCGAGGTATCGGGTACCGGAATTGAAATCGTCGCACCAAACTTACCGAGGTGTCGGGTGCCAACATCAAGTTCGTGTCGAGTCTTGCAGGAGTGTTCTGGAAGGTATTGAGGCCGTATCAAACCTTGTGGAGGACCTCGGTAAAGTATGGTATTCACAGGGAAAATATCCCCGGTATGAATTGATACGCAATCTACCAAAGGCATCACTGTCGAAAGCGAAATCGGTGAGGGGAAGGTATCGCTATCAGTTTGCAAGATGCACGCATCCCAGGGTAGTGGTGGTGGCTTATTCTCTTGGCTAACCAAATGGAAATCAACATGCATCACCCGAAACAGGCTTCGAATGAGATTGTTGGCTCGACCAATACCAACGGTGTTGTGCGCTAAAGTTCTAAAGAAGATAATCTAGTGATATATAGCCGGTAGTCCCCGACTTGAAGAGCTCAACCGGTTTTAACACGCTTGGAGCAAAACCTGCAAGCACTGCCGTGGGACAAATTATCCCCTCAATATGCCGATCTCCCACATTTCTCGGATTTTGAGTTTAACATGGAAGAAAAACTGCTTCCATGGACGTCAACAATCTTACCTGGAAGAGATTGGGCTTTCGTTTCACTTCCATGGAAGTGTTTTTTTTTTACTTCCATGCTAGTTGGATTCACTTTCGTCGAAGTCAAGAACAGATTTCATGGGACTTTTTACGAGTAGCAACTTCCGTCGAAGGATTCGCTAACTAACTTCCATGGCAAAAAAAAAACGTACTTCCATAAAAGTTGGATTTTCGTCCATGGAAGTTGTGTGAGCTTCCATATAATCTACCTTGACTCCGCAGTCGGGCCCTTCCCATTTCGTACCCTTCTTCCACCCGCAGGTTGTAAAATTATCATTTGCTCTCCGCTGGACCCGCCGGAGGCCCACCAGCCACCTTGATCCCAGGAATCATGGGAGTACACATACTTCCATCGAAGCAAAAAACCATCCGTGGAATATAACTTTACTTCCGTCGAATTTAACGTGTTTACATCCATGACAGTAAGAAAAGACTGGCAGAGAAGTGTATGACGGATACTACTGATTTACGGAAGGATATTTGGTTTATATAGGAACGGCATATACGCTTGTTGGTCGGAAGGCAACTTCCATGGGAGTAATCAAGCTTATGGAAGCTGATGGAAGTAACGGAAGTCTGTGGACTCTTGTGGATGCCATCGAACGCGGTTTGTGGAAGCCTCAGTTGGTGGGTTGGTGGCCAACAGTGGATGTTGCCACGTATTTCCATTGATTTGAAACGTTTTTCCGTGGAAGTTAGAATTTAAGCCTCCATGGAAGTAATTTTTAGCTTTCACGTGTCGGAACTAGATTTCATTTTCACGGAAGTACGTGGTAACTGCCATGGAAGCAAATACTATAATTGAAATGATGTGGATTCTAATATCTTCACACCAGGACACCACAAGATTTTCACGAGACTTTTTCTGTAGAAATAACAAGGAGGAGTACTTGGTTCGAACTGAATCTAAAATTCGAGGATACCACTTTGGCCGGAAAACCAAACTGGCGTTACTGTATTTATTCGCACTAGATTTTAAACGGCGGGTATTTTTCCAGGCAGAGTGGTGTGTGTGTTTTCACGTTAACGTTTGTTTCCGCTCGCCAGCATGTCGATTCCTCACGCGGGAGAGATACAAGCTCTGCTGCCCCAAGACACCACGACACAGAGATGTTGCGTTGCATTTCTACGAGGACAGTAGACAATGCGAGGCCACGCCACTGTGCTTGTTAGCTTAAGGAGGGTACTTACATATCAGCAAACTATATACCTCTGGAAGAGAGAAAAACGAACGGGGTATTAATAGGTGCGGTTGACACTATTTCAAGACAGATCGTTTCCCAGAATACACTCTTATTCCCGTAGTCTCTTTCTATGCCGTCTGCGGTTTTGTGCCGTGTTATGTGCTGCATGCAACTGGCGCTACAAGACGGGGGGGGGGCTCCTTTCCACTACCGTACCGCAGTGGCGAGGGGGGAGAAAAGCCTGCTGCCTGACCCTGGACCTGAGTTGCGACTATTACGGGGGACCATAGTAAATTGGACCAAATACTGTCAGTAAAAATAGGAAAATGTACAGGTTTTTGTGTGTACCGTAGGTCCTATTATCTATGGTCTCCCGTAATAGGGAGGAAGAAGATGGAGAGGGAAAACCAAATTGTCCCAAAACACGTTCCCATTTGGCGATGCGCCTCAACTGCTGAGCTACCCACTATATTTTGCGTCCATGTGTAATGCAGTTTCATATTATTACGGAGGACCATAGTTAATAGGATATGTGGCATACGTAAAAACCTATTTATACACATGCTTTTACTAAAATCATTTGGCCCTATTTACTATGGTCCCCCGTAATAGCAAGACCTTTTGTCAGCGTGTATCGGGAGTGGCTTACAAGGTGTGTATCTACTTTAAGCCTTTTAGCAGTCCCGTCTTGAGGTAAACTATGACGGGGGACCATAGTAAATAGGACCTACGTTGCACATCAAAACATAAATGTTAACCTATTTTTACCAACAATATTTGGTCTTATTTACTATGGTCCCCCGTAATGGTTGAAAAATGAGTTGCTGATCCCTCAAACGGGACTGCAGTTATGACAGGGTTAAAGAGTGTTGAACTTCGCGCAGGGGTGCAATCGTTTCCCAGAGCTCGATTTTTCTACGGCGGGGGAAGTTTGCCGATACGGAACAGGGTGTGTTCGGAAGGATCTGGTTGAGAGCCGTCCGAAAAATATTTTGTCGGAGACTTTGGACCAATGTCACGGCAGGGGTGGTGGCTTATTTGCTGCTACGGGGGGCCAGTAGTAAATAGGACCTAAGGTACGGACAAAAACCTATATATTTGCCTGTTTTTACCAACAATATTCGGTCCTATTTACCATGCCCCCCCGTAATGGGCTCCTCCAGTGAAGAGTTCAGCACTTCACACGTAGCTGACTTCGGAGAACTTTACTTGCGCAACCCGACCATCCTTTCTATGCGCTTGGCCCGAACAAATAAACTGCCAACAGTACCATTCCAACCGGTAGACCCTACTAGTTTCCTACTGGAGGAGCTCAACAGGTCGGAAACAAATTAGCCAAAAAAAATATGCAACCCCTTTTCTGTGGCAAGAGTATTTTTGCACCCTAAGCTCTTTTACTGTAAAAGTGTGTCATTGTGTTTAGAGTACGTCACACGACGGTGGCCTAAACAAGACTCGGAGATGCTCCTACCGCGTGACACGTGTGGTTCACGAGTTGCACGCCAGCACGGGGATAACGATGCTCTTCCTATACACTATGTTTGAGCCCTGAGACCTTTATTTGTGCGCAGCGCGAATAGAAACACGAATAGGACTACAATTCCACGTGTGATTTGATCCCGGGACAAGAAGTAGAGTCCTACAGTTGAAAGCACACCACTTGTCTGTCCAGCCCATTGGGCTATAGATACGAGCATATTTGTTTTTGTCAACACAGACCGTCTAGGCTTGACCCATCAAGGCTTTTCGGGTGTATATGCACGAGATATACTGTCCACCTTGAGCCGTAAAAGCTTGCTGAAGTTGAATATGGAGGCTTTTTACGATAGGGATGGCACATTTTAGCCAGGACAATTTCTAACGGATGGGGCCTCCAAACCGTGATCCTACCCAAGCATTGTCTGTTTTAGACCTCGGCTTCAGACCTACGCCGTGGAATTTGCTCATCGGTTTGAGTGTGAATGCATCCCTGAAGCCAGTTTTTGGGTGAGCATTAAAAAAAGGTATCCGTACTCCTCTACCGTAAAATGCGTCTATACAGCACTCTGTATTCAGGATAATTCCATCAGGGCTGTCAGTAAACGGGCCGAGACGACTGGAGTCAGGAACCAGTTACGTTTGGGTGCGAAAGACACTTCGTTCAAGAGTTCCGACTTACCGCATTCCTCGTTGTCGTTCACCAGGTCGCAGTCTCCGTCCGAAAAGAAACGCGGAACGCAGAGCGACGTCGAGGTGTCGCTTGTGGCGAGGACGCTGCCCGACAGAAGGAGTGAAGCGCAGCTCAGGACGGCGAGGCCGACGGAGCCCATGCGTTGGGACATGACGGCGGGCGTTATCTACACAGTATGCAGGTGTCTTCCAGCTATCCCTGGCGTATACCTGACCACGTACAATGTGCAGAAAAATTGACGCGAAAAGGCCGTGACAGGAAATGTCCGGACGGAGTGTACTACATTAAACGGTCAGGTGGATGGCATGCCAACATACGTCTTGTTGAACGATGACGTTGCAGATATGGGTTGCGCCCCTGCCTTTGCAAGGTGCATCAAACGCATCAAGGGAGAACAGACATGTTCGCCAGATTGTACTACCATCTTCACCTTTAGCCGGATACGTTTAAGAGGACGTAGCTAACGTACCGGAGAACTTGGATAAAGTATCGGAGCTCGTACTTCACGTACCTCAAAGTTAGGTGAGTAAGTATCGTAGGTCGTACTTGCAGACGGGAAAATTCGTAGGATGTACCTAAAAGCTACTGTTACAGGTAGGTGGTGGTGTTGGTTCACGTTGATACGTTTATTCCTTGCGCAGAGGACTACATACAGTCTTCGCATAGTGTCATTTGTTGAAAACCAGTAGAATCCTGCGTTTACGTCACTCCGTTCGGTCAACACAATAACAAACAAATGGCAAAGACACGAAGTCACCCTATACATAACACGATGCAACCTACAACTTTCCCTCTCGGGACTGATCTTTCGAGTCGGGACGGGATCCGAGCGATTCAGTTACCCCTTGCCTTGGGAGTACGGGTTACAAGCGGGCACGGTGAGCACGGTACGGTGCAGAAACGAGGTTGAGCCATTACGGGATATAACCGGACAGTTTCGGCGGGATTGATACACCACGAGATTTGCAAAGCACGGGATTTTACGGGACGTAAAAAGCACGGTGCTCCACATGACAGGAATGCGATACCCGAAGTTTTAGAAGACGGAATTGTACGGGACGCAACAAGTCGCAGTCCATGGGATGGGATTTTGCGGTATGCGAAAAGCACGGTACTCCACGGAACCGAAAAGGTGAGAGTTTTCTTGGCACCGCCCGTGCCGTCCGGCCCCTCTCTCGCCAAGACCGGGGGTGTAGCTTGTGCACATGTAGGGTACAAAAACATGCGGCGTCCGTGTTTCTTAGTATGTAGACGGCATACCACACTGGGGGTGTATTCGTGAATTTCTTGTTTCTCAACATATATTTTCTTGAAAAAAAAATAATACTTATAATTGCGTACGTACAGTAAAACGAAACGCGCGAGTAATCATGGGAAAGTACAATAAACGCTACTACTGGCATTGTTCATTAAAAGTGCACGTTTCAGGCAAGGCTCAACGCACGATTTTCTGTCTTCGAGTTAGGGACGTCGGACTGGTGAGCAAAAAGACCGAAAAAAAAAAAAAAAACTCGGTATGTCATGAATTGCGGGATAAGTCCCCGGGGGTCACGAAGCCACGGGACAGACTTGAACGTGATTTAAGACATAATGTACTTCACGGGCTTTGTACGGGACGCATCACGGAAATCACGGCATTTGCTTAAGTTTCACAGGGAGAGTTTGTACGGGATCGGGATATCAGATTTTGCACCGGATCGGGATATGACATTTTTCCAGAGACCGCATCGGGATGTCGAACCTTTGCGCCGGAACAATTTGGGCGGGAACGGGATTTCGAACTCTAACAGGACCACGGGACTGTCCCGTATACCCCTTTGAATAGAAGAGAGAAAAATCGAAACAAAAAGAAATAGAAATAGAAAGCAGAAACCAACAAACAAAAACGTGCCGCGCCTCCCAAAAAGAGATGTGACTGACAATACAAAACAAACAAAAGAAACAAAAATACCACCACAGGTATGTATAAACAGAGTACGACCAAGAACCGACGGAAATAACCAGGGCAGGGGTTCGTGTTACGGCTTAAAAAAGTGCGAACGTCGGGCGTTTGCGTCAAAATGGAGAATTGTGCTAACGTCGCCCGCAAACGTCAACCGCAAAACCTGACCAGGGCGTGTAAATAATCCGCGTTCTATTTTTTTTAGTTTGTCGTGGGCTACGTATTAAGTCTTGCTTGCTGCAAGCAGTCGCAGCGACGGCAGGAGGCAGTCTTGCGTCACGTGGTCTCTGTTGTCCTGTTTTCTATATATTGTGATCCTATAATGAACAACAGCAGTAGCATGTATAGTCTACTGTTACTACTTACCGTAGATATCTTGAGTCGCCGTACCTTTTTAATCAATTATTAATAGTAATAATAGCTGTTAATAGAGCATTTGTCAAAACAAATGTGAAATGCGTACGCAACAATTTTGTCGTGTAAAAGAAGTACATCGCAAGAACGAACCACAAACAGCTGAACCAGTCCGCAAAGGTATTCCTGCTGTGCTGAGACGCCGAGGCTGCAGACGCTGATGCTGTGGCTTTACAGCAGTAGCTGAGTAGTAGTAGTAGTAGTAGTAGTAGTAGTAAGAGACGCAACCAAAGCAAATGTGAAGTGGTTGCCAAACTATGTGGAGGCTTTCCTCCAGGGGTCATTTCGAGTAGAACGCGAACGTCATTTTTTTTTGCATACTCGTACGATACGTCTTGTCAATACCCGAACGCGAACGAACGTGTATAGCGCATAACACACATACGAACATACCTGGAAAAAAACACCGTGTTGAAAACGCGTATGTATCCCATTACCAGGTACCTGGTATATGTGGCATGGAGGGGGGGGCACATGACCAATCTGTTTGTTCTTACTGTTATTTTTACGCGTGGACATCAGCACAACCATCACAGCGTCAGTGCCGATTCTTCATGCAAGCTATGCGGTCACAAAATTACGACGCATACTATTACGGGGGTCCATAGTTAACGGGACCAAAATTTGTTAGTAAAAATAGGTAAATATATAGGTTTTTATGTACACCATAGGTCCTATTAACTATGTACCCCCCCCGTAATACTACCGCTGCACACACAGCACTACTACTGCTGTGATGCAGTAAGCAGAGTAGGCAATGCAATGTTCACGTGATCGTACTGGACAATAAGACAGGCATAACATACACACTCTATGCCCGAGCAAGGCCGCCCTGTGAACCGTCACAGAATTGATTTTCGAGGGGGTTGCTCTATTGAATAGAACCAAGTGAAAAAAAAACGGAAAAATGAGGAAAAAAAACACACGCACACTTTTTTCTTATTATTTCATCATGCAATCACAATCGTTGCAGCGGTTTTCCATTCCGTCCTCTGAGAGCGTGGTGTGTCCTTTTCTCTTTTTCACGGACGCCCCTCTGGAAAGAGAGAAAAAAAATCGACATAAGAAACGTAAAACAAATCGAAAGTGAAAAAATAAGCGCGCTCCGGCCACACCTCTTGGCTGGTCCAGCTCGTGGGCAGCCAACTTTTTTTCTTGTTTGTAGGGGAAAAAATGTTGATTCCCACGATAAAAATCAAGGCGTGTAACCTCGAGTTGGGCGACGACGAGGAGGATGGTCGAGGCGACTGCCTACCCGCCCCAAAAGCGTAGAACGAAAGGGCTCGGCACCTGCCCGAACCAGTCAGTGGTAGCTTGTTGGTACCGCTGCTGCTGCTGCTGCTGCTGTGGTCGACAAAGCAGCACAGCAGGTAGGTGTGTAGGTCTGATACCAGGCGAGCAGGTCCGGGTCGTGGCATGTGGAGGATGCATGTTGTGCTCGCCACGCTGGACCAAACGAAAAGAAAATAAACAAGGAGATACGCACCCGCCGCACGACCACAAAACCAACTCAAGCGCACACACAACATCGACAAGTTGGGCGACGGCGAGAAGCGACGGCGGGGAATGTTCCAGGGGTTGAGAAGCGGAGAGAACAGATCGCGTCGTTAAGCGGCAGAGCTCAGGGCATTTTGCGTTTATTTTATAGTATTAATCACACATCTGTCTTTTACTTGACGTCACATGATTCACCTGCCGAAAAAGTCTCCATTCATGACTTTGGAATAGGAAAGTTCTCCACAGCAGGCAACGATTTCAAAATCCTGGACAAAAGAACCCCCCCCCAATCTAAGCACCGGCCCTGATGACCGACGTTTTTTAATTATTTTTTCCCCAAACTCTCGACTGAGTGCTGTTACTGGACAGAGAAAGTACGGCGCGGATGATATTCTATAAACTTTGAAATACGTCAGATGTGAATTCGACCGATTAAATAGTTGATACCAGGTACTCAACTTTGCAAGCTGCGGAATACGTCTCGTTTATATTCCATTTTAACCGAATTTTACAAGTATTGTGATAAACCGAACGCGCGTATTCTATATGTAATTCCTTGTCAAATATATAGGCCAGCGGCTCCCCTGGATGCTGCCCGGGTCAGCAGGACAATTTTGAATAGTCATTCTGCGCACTGATACTATATAACCCGAACAAGGGATATTGATATGATGTTGCAACATATTGAAACCTTAAAATTTAATTGATACCAGGTATTTTTTTATAAATTTTGAAATACATCAGCTGTGAGTTCGACTGATTGAATAGTTAATACTCAACTTCGAAAGCTGCGTAATACGTCTCGTCTATATTTCATTTTGACCGAATTTTACAAGTAGTATGATAAACCGAATTGTAAAAAACGGGCGGAGGAAAAAAATAGAGTTGGGCACCTTTTTCCATACGCGGAGAAATTGCACGTAAATTCACTACGGTCGTATGAATATCTATGGCAGGAGTTTTGTTGTTGTGTAGATATATGTGTGGCTACATGGTATACAAACAATCAATGTTTATCAGGGTGCCGGGTGGGCGCCTCCGGCGGCTCCTGCGGAGGGCTGATATTTCTACACTCTGGGTGTGAACAGGGTGCCAAGTGGGATATGGGCCCAGAGCGGCGGGGTCGAAGTACCAAATGGGAACAGGGTCCCAGGTGGTATTAAAAAAATGTGCAGGTAGGTAGGTCTAGCAGAACCTTGCACGCGTTCTACGTGCAGTTTTTCCGCCGATGTGGTGCATTTTACTTGAAATACTTTTTATTTGTTTTAGCGGTTTATTTTCCATGCATCACTCGTGAACTCAACGCGGCAACGAACATGATAGACAACCCTTTTTTTTCGTGTTTTGGTTTCCTAACAACTACTATTACGGGGGTCCATAGTTAACGGGGCCAAATTTTGTTTGTAAACATAGGTAAATATATAGGTTTTTATGTATACCATAGGTCCTATTAACTATGGACCCCCGTAATACCTGGTACCTGGTATATGATCTTTCTGTATTATGACATGAAGGCATCACGCCTCAAAGCTCAAAACTCCGAGCATAGAGAGGTAGTATACATTGTACATGTACATAAATATATCGAAACAACAGCAAACAATAATAAGTCGCGTCCGTATGTTTTGTGGAGGAAGAGGAAGTGTCGTCTGTCCATGCCCAAGTCGCATAGACAGACGTACGTGTTGTTTTTGTTTCCGTGAACAAATATGCAACCGCCCAAAAAGAAGGCACTACCTGGTACGACTTTTTTCAACAGAGGACACAACCTGGTTTCACGAGCGAGAGAAGTGCGGACACAGAATAAACACGCGCACTGAATACTATTATTATACTAGACATCTGAGCCGTAAATGACACGCATTGCACGATATCTATATGATACAGGCTGGTGGCAAACGCCGGCTGAAGCCCTGACACAGTTGGCATTTGCTGTTGTATAGCCCTTTGAGGGCCGCCGTCAGTCTCGTTTTGGGGACCAAACGTTTGTCCCCAAAACGGGACTGCAGCAATGCCACACAGCAGTAAAAGGGTGAGTACCGCTTTATAGCTCTGAAACAAAATTACTACAGCAGTATTAATGGTGTGCTATCGTAGATGCCTTGAGTTTACGAGTACATAATAAATACCTTGAATACAGCAGAGCCCGAACGAATCCTCTCACCCTGCTGTTGATGCCTTCGTCTTGCTCTACCAGCCGTTTGTGTCGGTTGGTGCGGGTTCTTCTTTCAACTCACCGACCTCTTAAAGGATATCACACCCTTGCTCGTGCACCCCCACGCGTAGAGTACTACCGTAGATGTGGATGGTCTTCTTCCTTCCTCACTACCTGCGTGCTGCTGTGTCAACCCTTCCCACCCTGTCTTCCTATTGATGGTTCAACCAACCAGCACCCGTCATCTACTCTACGAACCTCTTGCCCATCCCCTCTGTTCACGCATGCCAACGATTCAATACCTCTCCACAAACCCCATATTTCCTTCGTTCAATCTTTCAATCTTTTACGCGTGAGGGCTTCGCTGACAATGCAAACACCGGAAAAAAAAGGCTGCGAGTGGCGGTGTTGGTGGAAAGATGTAAAGGGTGGGCGCCTCACAAGGTCGCGGGGTTAAACATATGTGCTCGTACTACTGCTGAACCTGTTAGAATATCACTCACTTCAGGAGGAACAAAACAGCTATTACGGGGGGGCATAGCCGGCGTCCCCGGTGGCTTGGTAGGTGGTCCGCGAGCCTATCAAGATCAATTTCGTGAGTTCGAGTCTCACCGAGTGCATGCTCGTAGGGACTTTTTCTTGCATAAAATTGATTAGCGGAAAGCGCGAGAGCGTGAGTTAGCTGTACATTCGATGAAAATCGACGAGCAGTGGGAATGCTGAACCCTATGCGCGGTAAAAACTGAAGGCGCGTACCGGGGGGGGGAAGGGACGACACCTGTGACCACCGCTTGTCCAGAAGATCGTCGAGGGGAAAAACCTCCTACGAGTGGGCTGGAAAGTAAAAGTGATGAAAAAATAAATAAATAAATTAAAAAAAAAAAAATAGTAAATAAGTTTGTGATATGAGTAGAGCACTCATGGGCTATAGATATAGATAATACGTTGCAGTCTTGTAGTCTCACGAATACGAGAATAAGAATGGATAACCCGGCGGATATTCCGTTAGTTGATAGTAACGTTCTCTTAGGAATGTTCTCTAGGGCAGAAAACCCCTTAGACGAGAGTAATGTTCCTTACCGCAGATAGGACCACGAAGTGAGATATTCTTATATTAGCAGAAGAACGATCGGTAGCCACAGGAAAGTTCTGTAGGCGTACATCAGATAAGAGGAATTTAGGAGAGCTTGTGGCGTGGGGTGGGACGAGTATATCTGGGCGTCGAGTCCCGCCCCCCTACCTCTCACTTCTCTACCAGAGCACCTCCTCAGCTCTCGCCATCAATAAGAAGATCTAAGTCAGAAGAAGCGAAGCCCTGCTTTCCAGCTGCCAGAACCACCTGCGTCCCTTACCACTACCCTAGAGCGGCCTCCGCTTCACATCTGGCGTCGTCAAAAATAGTGAAATATATGGGAGTTTGTCATGTACTGTAGGTCCTCTTTTGCTATGTACCCCCGTAGTAGTGAATCTTCCTAAGGTAGCTATTTACGCGCTCTGATTGGTCAATGTTATAAGGGACTGGGTAATCGATCGAGGATAGTAAAAATAGTGAAATATATGGGTTTTTGTCTGTACCGTAGGTCCTATTTACTATGTATCCCCGTAATATTGCGGGGGGGCCATAGTTAACAGGACCTACGGTAGACACAAAAGCCTATATATTTACCTATTTTTACTAACAATATTTGGTCCTGTTTACTATGGACCCCAGTAAAAGTGAATATTCCCATATAAGGTAGCTATTTACGCGCTCTGATTGGCCAATGTTACAAGGATTGTACCCTGGACTGGGTAATCGATCGATTTTTTACCCCTATGGCTCAGCAGTATAGGTAACACCTTCACATTTGACGTCGTCCAGGTCACGGGTTCGAACCTCACTTCCAACGTTTCTTTTATAGAATCGCTTGCGCCTGCATCCCTAAACACACACACATCTCCCTGGTTCCCCAGGTAGTGAAACGAAGCGGGTAGGTCAGCGTACAGACGTATACGGTTCCGACGCCCCAAACATCCCGCCGTTCAGAGGGGGAGGGAGTGTCATAAGGATTACCCTGGGCTGGGTAATCGATCGATCTTTTACCCCCATAGCTCACTAGGTAACTTCTTCACATTTGACGTCGTCCAAGTCACGGGTTCGAACCTCACTTCGAATGTTTCTTTTATTGTAGAAACGCTTGCGCGTGCATCCCTAAAAAAACAAACACACGTCTCCCTGGTTCCCCAGGTAATGAAACGAAGCGGGTAGGTCGGCGTACAGGCGTATGTATACGGCTCCCACGCTCCAAACATCTCGCCGTTCAGAGGGTGGGAGAGTGTTACAAGGATTACCCTGGGCTGAGTAATCGACCGATCTTTTACCAGCTAACACCTTTTCACACTAAGGGGTGTTTTGTATGAGGCCCAACCAACCTAGAGTTTACCAAGCCAACAGCGTCCCGCGCCGGCCAAATCAGCGTATGTATAGCCTTTTTCCAAGCACAGCATCCAAGCCGGCCGAATCAACCTACCTAGAGATTTCACTAGCCACGGCATCCAATCCAAGCACTGGTCATCCCAAAGCGTTCGGGTTAGGGCTAGGGTTCGGGTCGGGTGTCGACTTTAGCCACCAAGGCCAAAAACTCCGGAAAGAACCACGATCAAGGTGCAACCGCGTCCGATTTTTTTTTACCATTTATTCGTACTTTCAAAAATGAAATAATAGAAGGCGTTTTCATACTGGGAGTGGCTTAGCGTTCACAACTCACAACACCCCAAAGCCGGAGCACTCGCCAAGCACACAGCACACTGCACAAAGACTACACACCACAGCCACTGCACCACACAGCAGCACAGCAGTTGTGCCTTCGGCGTTTGAATTTCTTTGTCTATTCACGCCGTGAATGGCGCCGGGGGTGGTACTGCAGCGACGCCGAGCGCTCCGACCGGACTACCACGCCCGAGGAGCAGGGTGAGATTTCTGATGTATCCTCGATGGAAGGCGACGATGGCGACGAGGATTACCCCGGCACGAGTACTAGAGCCCAGCTTTCAAGTAGCCATCTGCCAACGTGCTAGCGCGTGTGGTGTTTATAAGAAAAATCGGAAGGAAAATCAGCAAATAAGCACGAAATAACCAACAAAATAATACGGTTTCCGTAGCTTAGTTCCGCATGCTTATTTTGAAAAAAGCATTTTATTATAAGCACGGCCCTGTTACTTTGATTATGCTTAGTTAAAAGTAACCCAAATAAGCAACAGCAAGCACGCTTATTGAGTTGCTTACCAACACTATTAATAGTACATTGTTGCATAGAACTGATACCGCACAGCTCACAGCAGTACGAATTACAAACCCAGTGCTGGGTGGGCTATTGGCTGTTCGCTAGGAGCCTTCTTGGAGGAGTCGTGTGGCGTGTGTGGATGACGAGAGCCTGCTTTTCATATTTCGTGTTGTCTGACGCCGAGGGGCCGGGCATAGTTGACGAACGCTGGACGGAGGAGGCAGACAGGGTAGCAAGGGACCAGGCGGACTAGCTAGGAGACCCTGGCTGTGCTACTCGTACCATAAACTGCTGCCGCTACCTGGAGGATTGGTGTGCCTATTATTTTCCCTTGGTTCTTGGTCTTACTCTGTTGACGACGATTATAATAGTGGTGTTTTTTTTTTCCAACTCGTTCTTTTCAAGTGTCTGCCAGATCCCCCTGCGGGGGGGGCACGATGGTTTGTTTGTTCTTTTTTTTCTCTTCCGAGTTGTCTTCTTTGTTTTTTGTTTCTATGTTTCTTTGTTTTTTCTCTTTGTTTCGTTTCGTTTCTCTAGGTCATGGAATGTGTATATCGTGCCGGTCGTATGCAGTATGATGACATTTTTTATTTTTATTTTTTCATCATCACTTTTACTTTCCAGCCCACTCGTAGGAGGTTTTACCCTCGACGATCTTCTGGACAAGCCGTGGTCACAGGTGTCGTCCCTTCTCCCCCCCCGGCACGTGCCTTTAGTTTTTATCGCGCATAGGGTTCAGCATTCCCACTGCTCGTCGATTTTCATCGAATGTACAGCTAACTCACGCTCTCGCGCTTTCCACTAATAATCAATTTTATGCAAGAAAAACTCCCTATGAGCATGCACTCGGTGAGACTCGAACTCACGAAATTGATCTTGATAGGCTCGCGGACCACCTACCAAGCCACCGGGGACGTTTGGTCCTCTGTATGGCCTTGCATCGCATATGTGGCAACGTAGTATATCTCTCTGTGTGGCGTAGCTTTCTGGCCACAAAACTTGTATCTCTCTAGGATTGAAGAATCGGCACATACACTGGTTGTGCTGGATGTCGACGGGCAGAAAGAACGGATGTGAAGAAATCAGCAACAACAAGAAAAATATTCACACGTACTCTTCACATCCGTTCTTTCTACCCGTCGACATCCAGCACAACCAGTGTACGTGCCGATTCTTCAATCCTAGAGAGATACAAGTTCTGTGGTCACAAAGCTACGCCACAGAGAGAGATACTACATTGCCACGTATGCAATGCAATGCCATGTCATCATACTGCGTACGACAGGCACGACATACACATTCCATGACCTAGAGAAACGAAACGAAACAAAGAGAAAAAAACACAAAACAAAGACAATTCGAAAGAGAAAAAGAAACAAGAAAAAAGAAACAAATATATACCTGGTATATACATAACAACAAACCATCGTGCCCCCCCCGCAGGGGATCTCGCAGACACTTGAAAAGAACTAGCTAGAACGAAAAAAAAAAGGAAACAGAAGAAAACACGACTATATACAGTCGTCAACAGAGTAAGACTAAGAACCAAGGGAAAATAACAGGCAAACCAGATAAAGCACAAAGCATCCTCCAGGTAGCTGCAGCAGTTTATGGTACGAGTAGCACAGCCAGGGTCTCCCTGCTGGCCCGCCTGGTACCTTGCTACCCTGTCTGCCACCTTCGTCCAGCGTTCGTCAACTATACCCGGCCCCTCGGCGTCAGACAATACGAAACAAGCAAAGCAGGTTCGTCATCCACCCACGCCGCACGACTCCTTCAACTAGACTTATCAGTTATCAATCGGAGGAAGGAAGAGAAAGAAAATAAAATGAAAATCACAAGAAAATAAATTGAAACAAAAATAAAAAAAAACCGGAAGACAAAGGAAGACCACGTTCGAACCAGCTGCACCAGTTGGTGGTACGAGTAGTATAGGCATGTTCTACTTCTTACGAGTCTGCCCGGTACCTGGCTACCCTATCTACCATCTCCTTCCTACTTTCGTCCACTGCAGTTTCCTTTCTACTCCTCTTCCCCCCCCTCTCCGCATTCCCTTGGTCGGGTTTTCTGCTACTCCTCATGTTGCCCCTCCTCCCCCCATTCCCTTGGACACCACCCACGGCGGATGCGCGGCGCTGCCTACTCAGCTCAGCCTCAGCCTCGGCTGCTTCGAGGATCCCCCGGTACCACTTCCCCGCCTTTTTTTGCAGCAGTGGGCCACAGCGCGGTCTCAACTCCAAACACCAAGGGAGCAAGTTCCGTTGACCCTTCGGTGGCTCGGAACTCCCTAAGGTCTTCGACGATGCACCTATGCCAAGTCTCAACCTGTCCGCCAGGTCTCGGGTTCTCCCCACCAGCCATCGTCCCGAACATTACCCGACTGGGTAATCGATCCTGGCTTTGCCGTGCCACCCCCCCCGCGAAGAAGAGACGCCGTTTGCGGATGGTCGTTTCGATGCCCTCGCAACGTGTCGTCTTGAGGGCCTTCGCGTACGAGAGGGTGGTACGGTCAGTACGAAGTCGGCGCTGGAAGCCAATGACTCGCAACAGGACTTGGTGAGCCGTTCGAAGCTTGGCGAAGTGTTCCGCTCTGAGGGTCCACGTCACACACCCGTACGGCAGGGTCTCAATCACCTCGGCCTTCAGCATTCGGACTTTCAGGCTAAGGGGAGCGGTCGTCCTATCATACAGCTCCGAGCCGAATCGTTTGAGGCATGCCGTTTGAGGCATGCTCGCATGAGACTGATCAGTCGGTCGATTTCGAGCGAGAGGTCAGCGTTTTCGTGGACAATGCTGCCTAGGTATGAGAACTCGGCCGTCTGCTTATACCTCTGGCCTGCTGCTTCGATAACGAGCGGTGGTGCGAGGGTTTTTTGCTGCAGGTGTGTGTGTGTGTGTGTTCTTCACATTAAACCGTTCTTCTACTCGTCGACATCCAGCAAGCCCAGTGTCCGTGCTGATTCTTCACCCTAGAAAGATACGAGCTCTGTGGTCACAGACTACGACACGACATAACACACCGTAATGCATTAATAGCCTAAGCAATACCATGCCTTCGCACTAGGTGCGGCCGACACAACATACATACATACGCCAGCAACCAAAATACACCATAAAGAAAGAGAAGCAACGAAAAAACCAAACCGAAAAAGAACAAGAAAAAGAAAAAGAAAAAGAAAAGGAGAAGAATCCCAAATAAATAAATAAAATGGGAAGCCAAAGCTCAGACACATACATACTTACCCCGAGCATGAGCCAAAAGGGACGTGCAAGGGGAAAGATACGAGAAGGAAACAGGTACAGCTTGAGCGATTCGGAATTATTTATAGGAAAAAAGGAAGTCAGAAATGGGTGAAGCCCAGCTTGAGCAGCCACAGAGATGTGTACTTGTTTTTTTTTTTCATCATCAATTTACTTTCCAGCCCAACTCGTAGGAGGTTTTACCCTCGACGATCTTCTGGACAAGCAATGGTCACAGGTGGCGTCCCTTCTCCCCCCCCCGGTACGTGCCTTTATTTTTTCTCACGCATAGGGTGCAGCATTCCCACCGCTCGTCGATTTTCATCGAATTTAGCTAACTCGCGCTCTCGCGCTTTCCGCTTATCACTTTTTTTCGCAAGAAAAAGTCCCTACGAGCATGCACTCGGTGAGATTTCAACCCACGAAATTGATATTGATAGGCACGCGGACCACCTACCAAGCCACCGGGGACGGGAACGTTTGAGCCAATAATCAGGCACTGGTCAATCAGAGAGGGAAGACGCTTTTCCCCAGTGCATTATTTAGTGTACCTATATACACATGGCTCGAAAGGCGTTGAAAGTTTTACCACTCTTTACTTTTTTTTTTCCTTTCTTTTCTTCTTTAAATCATCGCTTTTACTTGAAACTTAATTTCCAGCCTAAAAAGTCCTCGGAGGGTTTTTACCCTCAGCGATCTTCTGCACAAGCAAGCCGTGATCACAGGTGTCGTCCCTTTTCTTCCCCGGTACGTGCCTTTATTTTGTCGCGCGTAGGGGTCAACATTCCCATTGCTCGTCGATTTCCATCGAATGAATGTAGCTCACTCACTCACGCTCTCGCACTTTCCGCTATTAATCATTTTTTTGCGCAAGAAACAGTCCCTACGAACATGCACCCAGTGGGACTTGATCTTGATAGGCACGCGGACCACCTACCGAGCCACCGGGGACGCCGGCTCTCGGTCGCTGTTGTTGTTTCCTTCATATTAAACCGTTCTTTCTACTCGTCGACATCCAGCACGACCAGTGTCCGTGCCGATTCTTCAATCCTAGAGAGATACGAGTTCTGTCGTCGCAAAGCTACGCCACAGAGATACTACGTTGCCACGTATGCAATGCAATGCCATGTCATCAAAATGCATACGACAGGCACGACATACATACTCCATGACCTAGAGAAACTAGACGAAACAAAGAGAAAAAACAAAACAAAACAAAATATAAAGCAGAACAAAATATAAAACAAAAACAACGAAGACAGTTCGCAAGAGAAAAACGAACAAGAAATAAATATCGAAAATAAAACATCGTGCCCCCCCCGCAGGGGATCTGGCAGACACTTAAAAAAAAATAAGTCCGCCTGGTCCCTTACTACCCTGTCTGCCGCCTCCGTCCAGCGTTCAACTATACCCGGCCCCTCGGCGTCAGACAATACGAAACAAGCAAAACAGGCTCGTCATCCACCCACGCCACACGACTCCTTCAGTAAGGCTTATCAATAGGAGAAAGGAAGAGAAAGAAATAAAAAGAAAATCACATAGGGTCAGCGCAAAAAGAAGAAAATAAAATGAAACAAAAATAAACGAAAATACAAGGAAGACAAAGGAAGGCCACGTTCGAACCAGCTGCACCAGTTGGTGGCACTATTAATAGCATATTATAGGCATGTTCTACTTCTTAGTCCGCCCGGTACCTGGCTACCCTGTCTGCCATCTTCCTTTCGTCCACTGCAGTTTCCCTTCTACTCCTCTTCCCCCCCCCCCCCTCTCCGCATTCCCTTGGTCGGGTTTTCTGCCATTCCTCATGTTCCCCCCCCTCCTCCCCTCATTCCCTTGGACACCACCCACGGCGTATACGCGGTGCTGCCTACTCAGCTCAGCCTCAGCCTCGTGCCACCTCACCATGAAGCGTTCGGCTGCTTCGAGGATCCCCCGGTACCACTTCCGCGCCTTTTTTGCAGCAGTGGACCACAGCGCGGTCTCAACTCCAAACACCAAGGGAGCAAGTTCCGTTGACCCTTCGGTGGCTCGGAACTCCCTAAGGTCTTCGACTATGCACCTATGCCAAGTCTCAACCTGTCCGTCAGGTCTCGGGTTCTCCCCACCTGCCATCATCCCGAACATCACTCGGCTGGGTAATCGTCCTGGCTTTGCCGTGCCACCCCCCCCCGCGAAGAAGAGCCGCCGTTTGCGGATGGTTTCGATGCCCTCGCAACGTGTCATCTTGAGGGTCTTCGCGTACGAGAGGATGGTACGGTCAGTACGAAGTCGGCGCTGGAAGCCAATGACTCGCAACAGGACTTGGTGGTGAGCCGTTCGAAGCTCGGCAAAGTGTTCCGCTCTGAGGGTCCACGTCACACACCCGTACAGCAGGGTCTCAATCACCTCGACCTTCAGCATTCGGACTTTCAGGCTAAGGGGGGCGGTCGTCCTATCATACAGCTCCGGGCTGAACCGTTTGAGGCCTGCTCGCATGAGACGGATCAGTCGGTCGATTTCGAGCGAGTGGTCAGCGTTTTCGTGGACAATGCCGCCTAGGTATGAGAACTGGGCCGTCTGCTTATACCTCTGGCCTGCTGCTTCGATGACGAGCGGTGGTGCGAGGCTTTTCTGGTCTGGCGTTTGTAGAAGCATTATCTCTGTCTTCTTTTCCGACACCGTAAGGCCTGCTGCTTCGAAGACATTCACGATGGCTGTCATCATTTTCGCGAGCCCTTCAGCCGAATTCGAGACAATCCCTGCGTCATTGACGTACTGTTTCAAATGTTCTCTCCGCGCAGGGGTCCTCCCTTGCCGGCTAGAAAGAAGCTCGGTACCCCTTGTGGTGGTAACTCATCTCATAGCCACTGTGGTGACCTCCATGGGCCCATTCTTCGCTTGCGTTCACCACAAATCGCACCTCTACGGAACTGGTCTGACCTGCGGACATGTTGGCTCCCACGTGCTGGTTGTAGTATTGATGGTCCACGCTGGCTCCTTCACTAGTTTTCGTTGCTCGACAGGCCAGGTGTTGAGGACGTAAGGTGGGTCTCAGAGTATTTGGACTGCTCTTGGCCAGGGAAAAACTTGTCTGTACCGCACTCCTTCCGTCTGAGGTTTGACTTCCTGGAGGCGTGTTTCCCTGGTTTCTCGTCATCGTCCCCTATTTTTAGGTCGTCTAACAGCTCGGCATGGATCCTGTCTTTGCTCCGCATGTCAGCCTCCCTGGCAATCCTTTTCAAGGCAACCCTCCTCGTTCGGCATCAATCCGTTGTCTATCGGGCCTCTCGACGGCCACCTTGGCAATGCCCTGTTGCACCGAACCACTGTAACAAGCAGTATAACATGCCCCATACAGCCCTTCGCACGCACGCCAACGGCTCCTGCTCCTCCGTTCCGACTACTCCAGGATCGCTGAGTTGGACCAAATCCCTTACGATGGCTTCGTCATGGCTACAGCTTACTAGTATGACGTGTAACGCAGCAGCGAAGAATACGTTGAACAATAACGGCAATAGCACATAGCCTTGCCGCAGCCTCTGCGTGACATCAAACCATTCCGAGTGCTCGCCATCATCCGTACGCACGCGAGCCCGCATGCCATCGTGGAAATTACGGATAATTCTCAGCGTCTTGGTACGCCAAACTCTGTACCTAAATGTAAGTATGTTACCTAAATATAAGTAATGTTTGTATTTAGCATTGGTTCAGAAGTGGTTCCTAAATTTCAGGACATAGTACGTATTTTAGGATTGCTCCTGTATTACTATTACGGGGGTCCATAGTTAACAGGACCAAACATTGTTAGTAAAAATACCTAAATATATAGGTTTTTATGTATGCCATAGGTCCTGTTAACTATAGACCCCCGGAATATGTTGTTTTTGTTCAAAGCTTCATACACGAGGTAGTCGTTTATCTTATTTATCCAAAGTCCATGGTGGTGGTTGTACGTCCAAATCGTATAAGCTCACGGAATGGTGGTTGATTTTTCCGTGCACAGGGTCATTGGAATTAGGTTACATATGTATATATTGTTGTTTGTGTGTTGACTCTAAACCATTATTTCTACCAGTCGACATCCAGCACAACCAGTGTCCGTGCCGATTCTTTGATCCTAGAGAGATACAAGTTCTGTGGTTACAAAGCTACGCCAAAGAGATACTACGTTGCCACGTAATGCAATGCCATGTCATCATACTGCGTACGACAGGCACGACATACACATTCCGGGACCTAGAGAAACGAAACGAAACAAAGAGAAAACAAAAACAAAAACAAGGAAGACAATTCGAAAGAGAAAAAGAAACAAGAAAACAATATAAGAAACAAACCATTGTTCCCCCGCCCGCAGGGGATCTGGCAGACACTTGAAAAGAACGAACTGGAAAAAAAATAAATAAAGAAGAAAAACACCACTAGTCGTCAACAGAGTAAGACTAAGAACCATGTGCCGATTCTTCAATCCTACAAAAAAAAACACACTACAGCAGTAGTAGATTGTAGATTGTTATTAATCTGAAGTAAGCCGAGTAGAGGATGCAATGTCATGTTCATCGTACTAGACGCGACAGGCACGACATGGACATATTCTATAGCAATACGAATGACCTGCAGGCATATTTTTGGTCTTGCTCTGTCTCACAGCAGTCTGTGACCACGGGATCAGTATCTCTCCAGGATAAGGAATCAGGACGGACACTGGGTGTACTGATGAAGCTGGGTAGAAAGGACGATTTAATGTGAAGACAACAACAACAACAACAACAACAACAACAACAACAACAACAACAACAACGACAACGACAACGACAACATATTAATATTTGTGGACCACATGCGTAAGTGAAAACAAAATTCATGGACCCATTTCTCTCTTCTTGTTTTTTAGCCTTGTCTCTCCCTTACTTATTAATATTATTATGTTCCTTTCCCCTCCCCGCCGTCCGTACATGCCGGCATCTTCCTCTCTTACTTGTTTCGTGTTGCTTCGTCCGTGCAGCAGATATATTTCGTTTGTTCTTGTATTATGTTACATTTACAGTATATATATATATATTTGTTTTTGGTGATTGTGTCCTGATTTTTCTGGTCTTGATTATACAATGTGTTGCTGTGTTCTCGTACCCGCTACTCTGGCGTTTTACTTGCTGCTTGACATTTGAAGTTGCGATTTTTTGTTTTTGGTCTTCCTCTGTCTCACAGTATGTGACCACAGAATCATTATCTCTCTACTGTAGGATAAGGAACCAGGACGGACACTGGGTGTTCTGATGAAGCTGGGTAGAAAGGACAATTTAGTGTGACGACTACAAACTCCACTTTTTTTTTTATTTTGGGCCGGCGGAGAGGTGGGGGGGGGGGGGGGGGGGGGGGGGTACTCGATAGGAGAGATGTACTCGATCTCATGCATGGCCGTAGTCGTATGACCATAGACCCTTGCATCCCTACAATGCCGGGACGGAGCATGTCGGGTTTTCACCGACCAGGCAGACATTGCTTGCACCAAGCGCGAAGCGCCGTGAGGTGTCCGGCGAGTCGCATGAAGGGTGAGCTGCATTCTAATAAGAACCGCTTGTGAGGCGAACTTGCATATGGATGACAGCTTCAATGAGTTAGTTTAATTTCCGGTGTAGCCACTTCCAGAGACAGCAATGGGAGTACTATGTAACTGCCTCTTGGGTTCCTTACCTTGAATACTACGTGATACGATCAATTCCCTTGTGCAGAGTAAAGGTTCTTTACCTCGCACAAATGATCTAACTCGACGACCAGCTGTGGGCGACCGCCAAAAAAAAAACGATACCCTGGATTCCTAGCTCACGTAGTGAGCTGCATGTTTTACAGAGCAGTGCCGTTGCCAACCGACGTCAACCTAACCCGTAATATATATATATATATATAATTAAGGCGTAGAGGGGGCGGGGGGGTTATTCTGAAAGATGCTAAATTTTGACAAAAAAACGACTCAGCACTAATTCCTATACACAACAAGTCACGTGACCTTAAACTAAGGATTGCTGGGGGCGAAAGTAATTGAACTGGGTATTAGCAAGTCACCTCATATCATTGATTAGAGCGTTCAGAGTTCAGGGATGAAAGAAACAGCACAAGTGTGGACTGTTGTGTAGATATATAGGCGAACAAATACTGCCCGATCCATTGCCTGGTGCAACCTGACATTAAGTAAAATCTAATAACAGCAGCCTAGGAAAGGGCGCCCAGATAAAAAAAAAAAACGTGAACCGTCACAGATTTAGTTTTCGCTAGACAGGGGGGCGGGGGGGGGTGCTCGATAGGAGAGATGTACTCGATCTCATGCATGGCCGTAGTCGTATGACCATAGACCCTCGCATCCCTACAATGCCGGGACGGAGCATGTCGGGTTTTCACCGACCAGGCAGACATTGCTTGCACCAAGCGCGAAGCGCCGTGAGGTGTCTGGCGAGTCGCATGAAGGGTGAGCTGCATCCTACTAAGAACCGCTTGTGAGGCGGACTTGCATATGGATGACAGCTTCAATGAGTTAGTTTAATTTCCGGTGTAGCCACTTCCAGAGACAGCAATGGGAGTACTATGTAACTGTCTCTTGGGTGCCTTACTTTGGCGGCGGGGGGGGGGGGGGGGGGGGGTTCTAGAACCAAGTTAACAAAAAAATTAACAACGATTGATTTTTTTTTTTCCTTTTTCTTGTTTCATCATGGTATGTGATCACAACGGTTGGTTGCAAAGGGTTTCCATACTGACCTCTGGGGGTGGGTGTGGTGTGTCGTTTTCCCCTTTTTCACGGACGCCCTGGCCCTAGGTAGGCAACTTAGATCACGCAGATGACTCGAGCTCAGTAGACCACGAGACTCTCTCCGCGCTTTGAAACCCACTGACTGTAGGTTTTAGTATAACGCGACGAGACCGATTCGTTTATGAAACCGTTCAAAACACGCGGCGAGAATGGGTGGAACAAACGACAAGCGCCTCTCGTTCTCGAAAAAACGTCTCGTTTGACCTGCGTTAGATGGGTTACAGTTTTAGTCGGCCGATACGTGTAACACTGTTGTGATAGTATGATTTTAGCCTAAATGCGGAGGTCCCTCTATTATTAAGGAACAGTGTTACCATCAGGGAAGATCTGATTATAACATACCGTTACCATTGTTACTGTTAAGATCGAGGTCGGGACACTCTGTATCCCTGGACAGGTTTGCCCAGTAAGTCGGTACTCGTTGGTACTCACGTGTGTTGCTTGCTTATAGATAGAAGAAGAGAAGCCATATTCCTTTCGTGCACGCGGAGACTAAGAGCCGAGCTCGTGCCTCGCTGGGGAAACCCCTGGTTTTCCATCTACGATACGCCTCGCAAGTACTAAAAATACAATCCTAATACTTAAACCCAGGTAATTACCGGGCTTTCAACCTCATTCAAGGCAATATCATAACACTAGCCCACTCTGATGAGCCGTATATATATATGCAGAATTATGGGGAATTCGTGGAAACCACGATTCCACAAACTAAAAAATGAGTCGAAGATGCGGCTCCTCAAAACCCACTCCCACACTTCTGAACGGCGAGGCAACGAAGCAGACAAGGTACAAAAAAAAAGGAAGAAAGGAAGGCCTAGCCCCAAGGAGCAGGAATAAATCGTCAACGAAAGCGATCGCCATGACACCCGCAACGGGGGGGGGGGCGAGGAAGTTTCGTGGAAAAGCGAAAAGTGAATACAAAAAACGAGAAGAAAAATAACACGGAATACGCCAGGAACCACCTAAACCCAACCCACAACTCTGGAAACGTGTACTGCGCCACAAGTGAGTGGCCTAATTACCCAGACCAGACCAGCCCCAACACTGAGCGGGGGGGTAGGCAGGACAAAATACGCAGAAACCATCCCCAACCCAGCCCAAGACAAAACAAACCAGAAACATACCAAACAGAAAAAAAAAAACCGACCCGAAAACTCGGAAACGGTCAAGAGGTACAAAACCCACCCCCCAAAGTTCAGGAGAATGACAAAAAAAAGCATTTGTCGAGTGAGGCCGAGAAGCGAAAGTCAGCTATCCACGGCGGCGCCTCGAGATTCATATACGTTACGCGGACACCAAAAACCTCGTACAGCTCTCGTCGACGTCGTGTAGCGCACCGGAGAAGTAAGCTGGATCGGTCCCGGGTTGTCCAAAACTCGAACAGAATATACTCCATCCGTTGGCGTAGTCGCGCTGATTTTCCCGAGCCATCACAGACCGTCGTCTCCCTTGTATCGAATGTGAGCCCTGTTGGGAAGCAATATGTCGCTGTATCGGCGAAGCCAACCGGCGTGCGATACGCAGCCATAACCGGGAGCCAACAACCGCTCGCCATTACTCCGAGAAATCTCCCGTTGTGTCGCGCCGATTCTCATTCGGCGGTACGGGCGGCTTATTTGGCGGTGCTGGTTCAGGGTACCGGCCCAGTAGCGCAATCGTTCGTGGCGAGAAAGCTGAAGATCCATTTCCCGTTCCCAGGATGGAAGGGATAGGCCTGTCCAGTGCGTTTCGTACATCACCACGATGACACGACCTCGACCTCTAAGCGATTGGTGTCCGGTATTCTTTCCCAATTCGAGGCGTTGAAGAGGGGTCGAAACATCGTCCTGGGTGACGTGGTACGGGGGGGATTTCTTGAAGAATTGTAGAGCACGTATTGCGTCAGCCCTGCCGCTAAATACTTCGGCATGTCACCACGGTCGTGGAGGTTGGCACAGGGCTTGCAGCGTTGAATTGGTACGCGCCGGCGAGCATTAGCGCCGGGCATATCGGAAGGAAGATCCAAATACAGGAGCTTTGTCCCGAGAGAAGATCCGTCCGGGGTGCCCGCTGAGGAGCAAGGGCCAACTGCGACCACTTTGTAGGGGCCCGTCCAGTTGAGTGAGAGTTGGCCTTGAGGTTCTTGGCGTCTGTGCCGGGCTTCGCGCCCTGGCGGATGGTGGCCGCCGTATTGTTCACCCACGTCCAGCCGCCAACGTCGCATTTGGGGATTGGACGCAGAACGTCGGAGAGGGCGGAGTTGCGGCGTTTCACGCGAGCAACAGTAAGGGCGTGGTGATCGCGAACGATATCGTACGCGCGCTGCTGGCGGTCCGTCGCCTTGTCGCTGTAGGCCAGGTGGTCGTGGGCCTAGCTCTGGTGGCCGCCGACTCCAGCACGCTCGAAACGCGTAAGAGGAAGGCGTGGCAGCCGATTCATATGGACCTCGTTGGGAGCCAAACCCGTGGCGACGCTGACGGAATTGTCGTACGCAAATTCGACATGAGGGAGCTGTTCATCCCAATCGTTTGGGAGCTCGTTGACGACCGTTACCAGCATCTGGGCCATTGTGTGGTTTACACGTTCCACCCCACCGTTGCCGTTTGAGTGGTAGGAGATGGTGGCGATTCTTCGAACCCCGAGAAGCTGACAAACAGCGTGCGAAAGCTTGGAGCAGAACTGGAGGCCGTTGTCCGAGAGGATGCTGCGCGGGCACCCCCCAGAGGGGAATATACCGGTTGATGAGAATGATAGCCCTGCCCTCAGCGGTGAACTCTGCCGCTATGACGGCGTACATGTCGGCTCGGCGGCTGAAACGATCAGTGAAAAACAAGATGTACGTATTCCCTCGAGGTGTCACCGGGAGAGGGCCGAAATAGTCGATGCTGACGGCGATGCCGGGCCTTTCTGGCAAAGGCAACGTGATGGTGGGCCACCGGACCGTCTGCGGCTTTTCCGTGCTCGGCACTTCAAGCAGTTGCGTAACCACCACCGGGGGCAGATTCTCATACCGATCCACCAGTCGAAACGTTCGAGCATACGTAGGGTGCGCGAGGTTCCTAGTTGACAGGAAGCTGTGGAGTGGCAAGCCTGCATGACCCAGGGGCGCATGAGCAGCGGCATGTACAATGCGAATAGGCTCGTCGTTCAATAAACAGACCGTACGACCCACCGGGTGTTCCGTGTCTGACGTAAGGGGGGGGGACGGCTGTCGGACGAGTAGAACGATGCCCTTGTCGGTGGTGTGCAAGCGACCTTTGTTAGCCAGCTCCTGAACCTCCGGAAAAGGAGGGCGCTGGTGGGAAGGGAAACACGACGAAAAGTCGGCTGGCGAGATTTCCGGCCGGCCAAGGGCTAAGTAGCGCATGGTGGAATTGCACGCAGGCTTGGTCGGTTGTTCCCGAGCCCAGTCGGCGTGCGAATAGCGAGCTGCGAAATCGCCGAACTGAAATTCGGCAGCTGCGCCAAGGGCGTCCAAGTCGGTCGTGGTGACAGGCGGTGCGTCAGTTGGCGGCGGAAGCCGTAAAAATAGGAGTTTCCACGGGCTCGGCGCGGTCGCGGTCGGACGGGATGGGTGCGTCGGGATCGACGAGGCGGCAGGAGCCGGGGTCATAACGACGGGTGCGAGCGGTTGCGGCCGTGGGGCTGGCGGCGGGGTGATGGCACGCCGGACGGATGGTCTAGGGGGCCCGCCGGGCCCGAAGCCATTATCAACAGCAGGCGGCGCGGTGCCAGCGGCCGCGACTATTTGTCGGCGCGTCAGAGTGGAGATGCGACCTGAAGGCGGCAAGATGTTCAGAGGCGCCGGGTTTCCAGGCAGCAAAGGGGGAGACGCGGCCGGATCAGTGATCACGGCGGAATCTTCTCCCTGTAGAGTACTCGTCGGGAGAGGAGCGTGCTGGGCGACTATCGTCGCTGCAGCGGGGGCTTCTGCAGAGCCCAGGTTGCCTCCGGAGGGTACAACAAAAACCCGAAGCGAAAGCGGAGTTGGCGGTGGGTGAATAAAGGCTCAAACCAGGACGGCGATCGACGGTGGCGACGGAAGCGGATACACGCGCGACGAATCTCTCCAAAGGAGCAGAGACATCGCCAATCTTCATAAGTGGCCCGTGTGCACGAAAATCGCAAAACTCCGAAGAGGTGAAAGGCAGCCCACCCAAGACGGCACTTTCAGTGTGGGGCATCAGCTCAAACCGACATCAGGGGTCGGTGGAGAGTGAGTTCGAAGTCCGCAGGCTCGGATGGGGAAGATATCACCGTCCTCGACGAGGGTGAGGCTGCTAGACCACTGCGGTCGTGTTCTGTGGCGGTCTCCGGCAAGCGGGAAAGAAAATCAGTATTTCCGCTGGCACTGCCTTTGTGGTGCCCGAGGGTGTAGTCGAAGGCGGTGAGGAACTCGAGCCACCGCTGGACTCGCGCGTTGCGGTCGACTACCTCGCCGATGCTTTCAAGTGCATTTTGGTCCGACAATATTCGAAACTTCGTGTCCCACAGGTAACCTCGGAGTCGTTTGATGACCCAGAAAATGCTGCCAGCTTCCAGGTCCAACGGGGTCCAGTGCCTCTCGAAATCGAGGACGGCGCGACTGATATATGCAATGGGCCGGATCGAGCCGTCCGGTTGTTCTTGCTCGAGCACGGCCCCAAACCGTCGATGCAGGCGTCGTAGTAGACGTGGAATGGTCGGGAGCCGTCGGCTACGGCGTCCCAATCAGGGAAGACCAAAATCAGTGGGGCAGCAAGCTCGGCGAGGATCTGGCGGACGATAATTTCCGCAGCCGGCGTAAGGACGTACTTAACCCCCTTCCGGAGAAGGGCGGTAAGAGGGCGAATCATTTTAGACAGGTCGGGCAGAAAGTTGCGATAATACAACACGCCGCCCATCAGCGCACGGACCTGTATGAGGTTCTTGGACATGGGCATTTTCAACCAAACAGAAACTTTGTCCGCATTTGGGCGTATACCCGCGGGCGAGATGGAATGGCCCAGACAATTTGCGTCTGTGGCACCGAGGCGAGCCTTCGAGGGGGAGAGCTTGAGGTTGTATTTGCGCAGGCGTTTGAAGAGGTCTCGTATCGTCTTGATGTGGGCCGTCAGATCAGAGTCGAAAACGATCACACCGTCGAGGTACCCCGCCACCTGTGCCAGACCTTTGATGACTTCGTTATTCACTTTGACGAAACCAGCCGGGCGAAGCACTGCTGCCTTGGGCCATGACAAGCCACTCGTAAGAGGCCCGTGGGAGTGCAAAACGCCTTGAGAGGGATGATGTCCTTGTGTACGGTAATCTGGTGGATCGAGGAGACCAAATCGAAGAGGGAAAACACGCGTCTCTTCCCCAGGGAGTCGAGAACTTGGTCTACGCGAGGAATAGGTAGCTGGCTGAGGCTGCTGATCTGCTTGAGTTTCTTGTAGTTGACGGTGATCCTAACGCCTCCAGACTTTTCGAGATGACCACCAGCGGGCTCGAGGTCGAGCTCTGGATTAGGCCTGGGGCGAGGTACTGGTCCAAGGTGGCCTCCACTTCCTTGGCCAGGATGGAATTGATGCGGTGTGGCCTGGACGTGACAGCAGCGCTTCCTATATTACGAAGGGCATCAACGAGCAGGAACTAAAATCCGACTTGGACTTCGAGAAAACGTCTGCAAATTCGCAGAGAACATCCCCCAGCTGTTCGATGGCCTCAGGGGTCCAGCGCGGGCCGTGAAGGTCAAACGCCATCGCTCGTAGATTTAACGGCAAACGCGCCCAGACGCGCAGGTACGAAGCGCGCTGTTCTGGGTTCAAACGCTCAAGCAGGGCAGGCGAGGGTGAGGCTGGAGCAGCGAGGGGCGAGGCTTGAACTGTGAGGGGAAAATTGCAACTGCTGAGGCCGGACACACCTCAGATAGTCCGGAGGGAGGGCTGGGGGCTCGGTTGTCCAGCTGAAAAACGTCCAGCGGGACGCTCAGCAGTGGAGCGTGGGCGACGCCGAGGATATCCCCCGGTTCGAGATCCGCCACTCCAACGAGGAGAAGAACCTGTTGCCCGGAGGCAGCGAAGTGTTCCTCGACCGAGGGTAGGTCAGGTTGGGGCATCATATCGACCAAGTAATGTCCAGTTAGAGCCAAGGAGCAGTCGCGGCGAACCAAGTTGACAGCAATCAGTTGGGGGTCGTCGGACAGAGTGACGCCTGCAGCTCCTCGTAGCGTGAATGGAAGCCTCCACCCAAAGCGGCGGGGTCGATGGCGTACACAGACAGGCCTGTTGGGGTGTGGTGAACGAACTCCAGCTCGCCGAAAAAGCGTTGGTCTGGCGGCCGAGGTGGCGTCAAGAGCGGCTATTAAAACGCATCCAGCTGTCGCGTCCCAGCAGTACTACATGCTGCACCACTGAGGGAGGAACCACGCAGGACCAACCTGCGAGGCAGCACATAGGCTCATTTTCTCGAAACAACTGGACGCTCAGGTGCACATTCGTCGCAGTCTTCAGAGGGGCCGATTCGCCAAAATCCCTCCAAGAACGAGGGGCGCATTTCTGCTCGCACGCGATGGATGCCGCACCAACTGATCTGAGGACCAACGCCCCAACGGGTAGGGTGGACCGCAACTGGTCCGAGTCCGGCGGGAAGGCCTCATAGCCTTGGTTTTTGTTAGTGGGTGAGCGCGAGCAAGTCCCACACTACCCGGGAGAGATGACTGTCCCGGGTGGCTATCTCCACCGCACCTGCTCCTCTCGGGGGTCAGGTCGAGTCAACGTGCCCAACTGGGCTAAATTGACACACGACACGAAATTGGGAACGAGGAAGTGTGGTGAGCTTAAGCTTTATTTTTACCAATCCGCCGGAGGATAAAAAAAAAAAAAAAAAACTGAAAGCATGCGTTCCGAAACATCTCGTCGAATAAACGTCTCTGGGGAGCCAGTGTCAAGAAACGCCACGCAACTCAAAGGTGCAAGATCGCCAGCTCCGCTGTGAATTGCGATTTTGGTTCTGAAATAGGCGTCGTCGAGAGAAAGGGTGCCCCTGACGAAGCAGGGGCCGTGGTCTCTCTGCGCAAGGGAGGAGTCGCCACTAAGGGCGACAGCCAAAACCTCCTGGCTGTAATCAGCGGGCGCGTCAGAAAACAGGTCGAAAACTCCAAGGGAGGACCTGCGCATTGGCGGGCCACGGCTTAAGGGCGGGGCGGCGCTGGTAAAATCTCATGAATTCTGTTAGACTTGGTCGGAGTGCAAAATTGATGAGAAGAGGCGGGGTATGCCAACCCGGCCTCACTTGAACGGAGGGTGTCGCGAACGGCGGAAAGAGTTTTCCCGAGTAAAATTTTCCCTAACCAACGAGGGGGGTTTTGAGCCCCGGGGTCGTCTGCCCGGAGACTGATGCCCCACACGGGGTCAAAAGGACTGGTTTCAGCTAAACGTTTGGTACCAGTGCTCAATATGTGCTGCTCCATGATCGAGTTCTGCGTAAATTTGGCAAAACATACCAGCAAGGACAGCGTCTTCCCGAACGCTGTTCCATATAGCGCAGTCGAAGTTATGCACGCCTCGACCGAGGCGTTTGTGCTCGCGTGGATGTGGCAAAGTCACAATCCGCTCCGCTGCGTCGTGCTCCTAAAAAGGCAGACCTTTTCCGCCATCATATACTGCTTAGTGCAGGAATATGACACATCGTCAACGACAAGAGACGAGGGTGACCACTGCGAAAAATAGGAGGGGGGGCTGTCAGTACACTACCACCCACTCCGCTGAATACTCAAGAGTAGGGTCAAAGTCCAACGGTGCCGAATCGTCAGTGGCCGCAGGTGCGGTGTGTGGGGGAGGAGAGCGTGCTTCTCTGAGAACACTGAGCCCCTGGTGCACGAGGCGAGTCCGGTCCCAAGTATACTGGCTCTGCATCACGATTGCCCGTAGGCACAAAATCACCAGAAGGTTCTCTTGCTGCGCCCGATGGTCTCTGTCCTAGACCAAGGGAGACAGGGGGCTCTGAACCCGTTCTGCGTGACGAGAGCTGCGATTCTTCCGAATTTGACGGGTATGCTGTCCGGTTGATATGACCGGAGGCCGTAGAGTCACCACTGGCTCGACGAGCAGTATCAGTTTTCTCTTGTTCCACTGGAGCCGAAGGGGCGCTACGCACGTGGAGTGGCGTGCGCGAAGTCAAAAGAGGATCTGCAGACCCTGTAGACGACTTCAAGAACGGTGCTCGGGTGGGGGGCAACAAAGGGTCCACCGGAGAGGGTTTCCGTCCTGTAGACCTGGTGGGGAAGGGGGACGAGGTAGCTGATCTTGTCGACTCCTCCTTGATGGGAAACAGGGTGGAGCAGCCACGTTGTTGCGAGGAAACGCCGAGTCGAGCTTCAACCGAGATCTCGGGGTTTCGGTATTGGCCTTACCGCACCTCAAACCGACCGCCACCGCTTGGTCGGGAGGTGAAGGAGGGGGACACCCTCGCTGAAAAAAAACGACGTGACGGCGCGACATTCGTGGTGCTGCGCGGTGCGTGGTTCGGGAGAGCGGCTTTTGATGCGCCTGCTCTGGTGCCCAGGTTGCTGGGACCGGCGTGTGAGGCGCGGGCTCCCGATGCCGGGGAGGACGCCCGGGGGCTCCCCGGTGAAATGAGTGAAGCTGAGTCTCTGCGTCGGGCCGAAGTACGGGGCAACGCGCGGGGCGAGCGTGGAGCAGGTCGGCGGTGAGCGCTGGACGAGCCTGGGACGCGAGCACCTTGTGAAATCAACGTGTTTTCTCCCGGCAATGCTGGCGACGGACGGGCAGGAGGGGCCGAACCACCGTCGACCTGTAAGTTACCAGCGCGGAAGGTGCCTGGCTGGCGTCCATTCGGGTGTCCAGCCAAGTTATGCGAAGCACCGTCGAGAATCCCCAAGGCGGGAGCTGGGGCGGCAGAGGCAGGGGCGGTCGAACCACCACAGCAAAAAGCCGCCTTTTTCGGATGGTCGTTTCAATGCTCTCGTAACATTTCATCTTGAAGGCTTTCGCGCACGAGAGGCTGGCGTGGTCAGTACAAAGTAGGCGCTGGAAACCGACGAGTCGCGAGAGAACTTGGTGGTGAGAGCCGTTTGAAGCTTGGCCAAGTGTTCCGCTCTGAGGGTCCACGTCACATACCAGTATAGCAGGGTCTCCATCACCTCGGCCTTCAGCATTCGGACTTTCAGACTAAGGGGGTCGGTCGTCCTGTCATACAATTCCGGGCCGAACGATTTGAGGCATGCCCGCATAAGGCGGATCCGTCGGTCGATTTCGAGCGAGAGGTCAGCGTTTCCGTAGATATTCCCGCCTGGGAATAATAACTGGGCAGTCTGTTTATAGCTCTGACCCACTGCTTCGATGACGAGCGGTGGGGCGAGGGTTGTGTGATATGGTGTTCGTAGAAGCATTGTCTCTGTCTTCTTTTCCAATACCGTGAGGCCTGCTGCTTCGAAGACAGTCACGATGACTGTCATCGTATTAGCGAGTCCTTCAGCCGACTTCGAGACAATTCCTCCGTCATCGGCGTTCAACATGCCCCATACATCCCTTGGCACGCATGCCAACGGCTCCTTCTCCTCTGTTCCGATTGCTCCAACATCATTGAATTGAACCAAATCACTTACGATGGCTTCGTCTTTGCGGAGGCGTACCATTACGACGTGTATCGCAGCAGCGACGGACACGTTGAACAGCAACCGTGATAGCACGCAACCTTGCCGCAGCCCCTGCGTGACATCAAACCATCCCGAGTGCTCGCCGAAATCCGTACGCGCGCGAGCCCGCATGCCTTAGTGGAAATTTCGGATAATTGTAGGTAACTTGATTGGTATGATATAGTATGAGATTATATGATATGCGCGACACTTTTTTTGTTTTTTTCTGTTTTTCTTTTTACTTTCGATTTGCTATTTTTAGTCTCTTTCGACTCCTCTATTTGAACAAATGTGTATGTCGCGCCTACCGTATCCAGAATGATGACATAGCATTGCAATGTCTACTCTGCTCACTGCAATGCAATATACTGCCGTAGTAGCTCCCACAGTTTCGTGACCGCACAGCTTGTATCTCTCCGGGATTGATAGTCGGCGCGGATATTGATTGTGTTTTGGTTTTAGACCGTTTCAGGAGTTACGACGACTTGCGTTTTTGTATCAGCAGGGACCGCGTCATTTACGGCCCCTCCCCCATTTGTGGATTGCCACTCTTTCTCTCTCCTCTTCGGCGGTCCTACGTGTTGCCTCGGTCATCGCTCTCGACCGGAGGCTCAAAGCAATCAGTTTACCATCTACATACCTGGGAGACCTTCTCCCTAGCGTCAGAAGCACGTTCTACCCCTCCGGGACACGTGCGAGCCCACGTCTCGACTCGGTTGGATCGTGGCCAGACTTGAGGTTGGTCTTATTATTTGTATATTGTAGGCATGTGTTGTAATCCTGTTCTATCCTGTATCTGAAGCGGACTGTCAACGGCTGATCCTTCGAATAGGCTCATGCCCGTGCTGCTTGCCTCATCCTGACCCAAGACCTCATGACCTATACGCTCCCGATCCATAACAATTGTGCTGGATGTCGACGGGTAGAAAGAACGGTTTGATGTAAAGAACACATACACATATGTATCGGCTGGTCATATAATGCATACAGTACAGAAACAGCGACATGTATTCGCTCTTGTATATTCTGCGATACGACGATCATCATCATGATGGTGTTCTCACATTAGCTCACTTCCTTGAACTCCTGCCTGTGGTCACAAACCAGGCTGTAACAAAATGCATCTCGATGGCAATAAACAAACAAGTACGGAATAGTGCGCGCGGAGTATCATACCAGTCCGAAAGGGAAACGGTACTAACTAACGAGCCGTGGTATACCATCTTGTATCACTTCCAACCAAAATAACACCAGGAACCTAACCATGGTAATATACGTACACTCGAAAAAAGAAAAGGAAAAGGGAAAAGAAGAACACTAAGAGGGAAGAGAAGGAAGACAGAAAACGAACAAAATAATGGAGAACACCAAGGAAAGAAAAACGAAGCAAACATGCGCCCAGGGCGCAGGCCGAACCCCGAGGACAAGGTTGCTGTTTGCTTGTACGACCAGTCCTTTGATACATCCAGCTGATGGACCAACATAAGGACGTCACAAGAAGGGCAAACGGAAGTCAAGAAGACAAGAAAAGGATAGAGCCGAAGAGCTAACAACAACAAAAAAAACGATTAGTCCTATGTCCAGATGGTGGGTCAATCAAGGACGACACAAAGAGGACAGAGACGGACGGACCAAGGGGGGGCTGAACATAGTCGGAACGAAAACCTACAAGAAGGCAAAGGGTCCCCCAGATAGAACAATATGGTGACGCAGCCGACGCAGAACAGCAGGGTGGGGGAGGGGGGGGACGGGGGTACCATCGACTTGGAAGGGAATAAGGCATCACAACACACAAAACCAATACCTGGTAATAAACAAATAAAACAGAGATTGTAACACAGCATTAGGCAGTAGTCACTGGGCGTCTCAAATAGAAAGACGGCCAGTGCCAAGTTTCGCCGAGTGTCTTCACTTTCTTGGCCGACCTAGCTGCTGTTGTTGCTACGCCTCGTTTAACGCGGCTCCTCCCCCCCCCCCCCCCCCCCTTGGGCCCAACGGCGTCTTGATTAAGCCGCTGCGCTTTTTGTACCTCAAGAGCTTGTCGTTTTGCTACATTCTCCTTCTCCTTACCGAATCGCTTCATGTTCTGCCCTGCCGCTTCTTCCACACGTCTGAACCACTTGCCCGATTTGTTAGCTGCCAGAGTACTTTGCTTATCTTCGGTGGGCAAGCTAAACTACGGCAGGTGCGGTTCGAGACAACCCATGCAGTCCTACTCTTGCCCTCCAAACTAACCCTCTCCCCCCATCAAACGTTCCCCAAACATCACTCGTTTCGGTGGTCTCTCGTTACCCGTACGAGCCACCAACCCGGCGAAACGTATCCTCCGGTTTTTCACCCTCGTTTTGAAGCCAGTCTTGGCCAGTGCGTCTGCGTATGAAAGCTTATGGTAACCGTGGCGAGGTTTTCTCCTCCACCCGATGCAGCAGAGGAGCAATCGATGGTGAGCTGTCCGCAGTATGGCGAGATGGGCCACGATGGGGCTCCACGTGACACACCCGTATAGCATGGTCTCCTTTACGTCGGTTTTTGAGCATCCGTACTTTGAGCCGGAGCGGTGCGGTGGGCTGGTCGTAGAGTGGCAAACTATACCGTCTGAAACGTAGGTTGGCCAGCAGCACGCGCCGGTTGATTCCAGCACTAAGGTCGACGTTCTCGTACACACTTGCCCCAAGATACACAAACGTAGTGGTTTGTTTGTACACCTGGCCGGCTGGCTGCCTCAGTGACGAAAGTGACCCTGTCTGTATGTTTCGTCATCAGGCACATGGTCTCCGTCTTGGCTTCCGAAACTGTTAATCCGAACGAACCACACACTGTAACGATATCTGCCATCACCTTCGCAAGGTTGTTCCTCGATCTGGAAACGATGCTCGCGTCATCTGCATACAGCATAATGCCCCGGATCGATTTGCATCTTGGCCACAGTCTCCTGGAGTTTATCGCGCCCTTGCTTCGGCCCCCCTCGCTCTCCCCCCCCCCCCCCCCTTCTCATCCCCCTCACCTTGGTGCACACCATATCCTTCACCCCATCTGCATTGGTGCTAACCCGCTTCACCGCCACACGCAGCACGGCATTGGAGAACATGTTGCATAATAATGGTGCTAGCACGCATCCTTGCCGTAGGCCCTGTCCAACTCGGAATTAGTCAAAATGTTCACCGTCGTCATTCCGGATGCGCAAACGCATTCCATCGTGTAAGCTGCGAACAACCGCGAGCATCTTTGGTGGTACGCCGAACGGAGCGAGCACGGTCTACAAGAGAGTCCAGTCGACTGAATCGTATGCCTTGGCGAGGTCGACGAAACACATGTAAATAGGGGTGCTCTTCTTTCGTGCCAATTGGTGAAGTCGTCGAACCACGAAGATCATATCAATCGTCGACCGTTGCGGTCTGAAGCCGCACTGCTTCTCTGGTTAGATGTCCTCCCGTTTGCAGCAATTTCTGAGGCGATTGGCGATTACCTTGAAGAGAAGATTGCCAGCGTGTGCCACGAGCGAGATCCTTCTATAGTTACCGCAATCAGTCCGGCCTTTCTTGTGCAGCGCTATGATCGCGGCATCTTGCCACTCCTGCGGCACGCCTCCGCCCTGCCATATGGCGACCACAATGACGTGGAACTGTTCTAGTATATGGCGGTTACAATCACGATCTCCATCTACGGGGAGTTTGAACAGTTCAGCGGGAAGCTCATAGTCTCCAACAGTTTTTTCGGTTGACATGATCTTGATGGTTTCCTTCACCTCAAAAGTTTTAGAGGTAAATCATCGAGAGGTGTGCACGGGGGGCATGCCTTTGAGCTCTTTTGACTATACTCGGATCGAGCGTTGGCGACTTCGTGTTGAGCAAAGAGCTGAACCACTGTACCCACCGATCGCGAATGAGCCCCATATCACGAAACAAACTGCCCTCCAGCCCTTGATGTATTGAGAACTACACGATTCCTTCCCCTCGAAAGCCATCCCCTTGAGGTGCTCGTAGAAACTAGATTGGTCGCCATCTGTGATGCGTACCTCAAGTTGGCTGACGAATCTCTCGATGCACAGCCTCCTCACGCGCTTTAGGCGTTTCCCAGTTGTTTTCAGGCACTTCCTGAGGTTGCTGTTGCTCGGATCCGCGCGCTATAGCTCTCTCGCAGCTTCTCTCTCATGCCACGCCGCAAGCATTTCTGCCTTCGTTTTCTCGCTCGCTGCACACCACCCCGCCGGTCCTTGACTGCGCCTTGCACGTGGCGCGATGTTAGCGGCAATCGACAGCATCGCTTCAGCGAACACCATTGCCACTCCATCCACATCCGTGAATGTGTGATATGGTCCATGAATGTGTGGCGTGGGTACGGGACGTGTGCAACCCACCACAAAAGCGTTCAACCGCCGTGACACACGGATACGTACGCGAGACGGGCACATGTAGTATCTGACACGGCGAAAAAACACGCGTTAAAAACCAGACTTGTCGAGAACGGATACGTGAAAAACGGACGTTTGAAACCGCACGCGTAGCCGACACGTAAGTAAACGGTACGCTTGCGGAGGACATGGAAATTCGTCGTGTCCAGAAGCAGTTGACCTCTCGTAAATTCGCCCGTGGAAAAACGGGCGCATGCAACGGATTTACGACAGAGACACAACGTGTTGTAGAAGATTCGCCCAAGCGACGCGGGATGTTATACGGATGCGCGAGCGCAGGGAAGTCATGTTCATATTAGCTGTTCGGAATCTGGACTCCCGCCCCCCCCCCCCCCCCTGTAGGGGGGCGAGATTATTACAACAATCTTCAATTGAACTTTCAGGTCGAATGGATGCACATGCAGCCTAAGTTTAACGCTTCCACAAGGGGTTTCGCGGGGGAGGTGGTCGCGTTCGTGTGATTCCAAAATCGAGATTCCAGATTTCAGATTCTAGACTCAGTACTCTGAAACAGCCGTTACAATTGGAAAGAAGTTCAAGACACTTGAGCGGGCACGTGAATCTTGTATACGGTCGATGCGTGCAGCATATATATATGTGTGCAACACATGCGTTCAAACACGCGCGGGATACGGATACATGAGATGGACGCTTATACAGTTGACATGGAACCAAAACACGAAAAACGGTGGACACGGCGGGCAACGCGTATCATCGTAATGTACGGCCTGCGTCAGCACCCAGTGCACTAGATCTAAACAGCGTACTTGTCACGGATCTCCCCCCCCCCCCCCCCCCCCCTGGACCTGCCAGAAAGGAGAAAGAGGTGCACCAGTAGCCGGGAGGAGGAGGAAGTAGATGCACAGATGTGCCCGTGTGGCAAAGCAATAGAGAGTAGAACTCACATAGTAGGAGAATGTGAAATATACAAGGAGGAACGGGATGTGTTAGAAGAGGAGATGAGGAAAATAGACGAATGTGACATGGAGGAGTTTGATACAGTGAATAGCAGCGAGAAAACGATCGCTATCCTAGGAGATAGATGGTGGCCACAGGAGGCCAAACAGGAAGGGGATAAAATTGGCAAAAAGTTTCTGTGTAATATATGGAAACAACGTAATGAGCGCCCAATTGTTGGAGGTGTCTCTATTAGGAGTAGGAACGGTGCTCCGTCTCGAACGGGATGCGTGGTCAATGGTCAAATGACTAAGGCAAGCAACAAATGAGTACGCCCCCCCCCCCCCACCCCCCCCCTCCACGGTTGTTGAGGGGGTCTCGCCGGAGGCGCTCCCGGAAGGTCATCTCGGGGGAGTCATGCCTGAAGGTAGAAAAATTTGTTTGCGATTTGGCTTTAGCTGATAAAGCTAAAAGCTAGAGTACCAGGCACGCACGTAATTATGTTATCATGTTTCTACGGTATTTCCTGCACAGAGTCTGAGGCTGGTATACGTGCTCGGTACTGCTGTAGATTGATTCAGGAAAATGAAAAGAACAAAAACCGTACCAAGTAATTGTCCCTTTCTCCGCTCGAGTCTACCACATAATTTCCTTCTTGTATGCATTTCCGCTGAAATTTACTTCCATGGAAGATTAATTTTTACTTCGATGAAAGCAAAAACCCTTGCACGGAAAATTTGCTTCGACGGAAGTTTGTATACTTTCACAAAAAAAAAGAAGCTTCCTCCATGAAAGTACGTGGAAACTTTCACTACTGGTGGGAGTGCTCCCACGAACTTCCACCAGCTGAAGCTTCGACAAACACGTTCGAACGGAATCTGCCATTAACTTCCCACCTTCCATCAAATCCACCAGCTTCCACAGGCTCCATTACGTCCGTGGAGGTGAATCCAACTTCCATGGAAGTAAAAAAAAATCAATGAGAGTACTTTTTTTTCTTGCTGGAATTTATAAAATAAATGGATTTTGCGAAACAAATATTCCCATGGGAACTTGCATGAAAATGAGCTCAAACGCCGAATAATGTGGGAGATCGCGTGGGTGGGAGCAGGGTGCCAAATGGGAAGGGCCCACTGCAGGGTCAAGGTACCAAACAGGAGCAGAGGGCGGCAGGGAAAATGGTAGGGAATCCCATGGAGGCAGATCATTTGGAAGCTTGCACATCTTGAATGGAAATAAATCCAACTTCGTTTTGTAGAGGTACATTTGCTTGCTTCCATTGAAGTTGATAAAGGCTTCCATGAAATTTGCTGAAGGTTCGATGGAATCCAATCTCCATGGATTTTTTTCACTCCCATGGGAGTATATTCTACCTTCATGGAGGTGCCTTTTAGCGGACGTGAAACTACGTGCTCCATGGAAATATTTTCACGTCCGTGGAAACAACTCTTTTTTTTTTTTTCTATGGAAACTTCCACACCTCGGATAACGTAACACTCGGATAACACTTATCTGCGTTATGGGGCCTAATACAGGAACGTGGTAACGTACTAACATAGTGTTAGCACTAGAGGAGCGATCACCGTAACGCGGTAACACAGTGTTAACTGGAAACCCACGAACGTGCACGAGCCTTAACGTTATGTTGCTGTTCGGTCTCGTCCAGCTCTGGTACAGTAACATTCTGTTATGCCATGATCAGTCCTTGAACTAACACCGTAACGCAGTGTTAGGCTTTGATCAAACGCGTACGTTATCACTCTAACATGCCCAGATCGATATCCGCATATTTACTAACACGATAACATAATGTTATTGTCGACGCAGCGTTAGACGTAACACACTAACAATATGTTACCCTTAGGAGGAGTGTCATACGTAACACCCTAACATATCGTCACCATGTTCGCCAGCACTACCAACACATTGTGTTGCAGATAACACACTAACGTAGCTTAATGCAATGGCCAGCATTACTAACATTACATTTTCTGGACCCCCCATCTAATTGCCTTAGGGTCGGATAACGTAACACTTAACGTACGTTAGATACGTTACAGTCTTAGCCGGCCCATACGTAACATTATGTTATTTTTCGGGGGTCCATAGTTAACAGGACCAAGTATTGTTAGTAAAAATACCTAAATATATAGGTTTTTTATGTATACCATAGGTCCTGTTAACTATAGACCCCCGTAATAGGATGTCAGCCTAAATGCGAAAGTCTCGGTAACATTATGTTACGGTGTTACCGTCAGTAAAGATCTGATGGTAACATTCCGTTACCGTGTTACCATAAAAAACAATCCGGGTCTAACTTCATGTTACTGAGTTACCGTTGGGGCCGATGTCGTTCTAACGTAAGGTTACTACGTTACCCTTTGGATCTTCCCGAGATCTAACATGTGTTACCTGTGTTAGTGGTAAAAAGCGGGCGTGTGGGAGTAACATAGCGTAGCCGTGTTATCCAGTTTCGCCGACATCCCAGTAGGGGATACCTACAAAAATATCCCGGGGGGGAGGATAGCATGGCATCCCCGGTAAAAAAAAACGCCTCCACATTGTAAATCCTCAAAATAGGGGATATTTAGGAGGGATCCCCGCAAAAAAAAACGCATCATTTTTTTGTGGAAACCCTCCAGTACGTTATCCATCTAGAACATATTACGTTATCCATCTATAACGTAATCTGCACACTCGCACGTACGAGTTAACACGGCAGTAACGTATTGTTGACTTTAGATTGGGGGTGTACGTTATCTACTAACTTGTGGCAATACATACATTGCATACGAGTTAACAACATTATCATAATGCCATTAATAGTGTTTTATCGATCATATACGTTATCCGTTTGACGTATGTTTTGTTGCTATGGTAGCAAGACGTCCGTAATACCCTCACGTAACGTCGCTCGAAACGGGCTGCTGCTGCGGCTGATACGGTAACATAATGTTAACGTTGTATTGACCACATATAAACGTCATCCCTCTAACGTGTGTTACGATAGCCCCTAGGATAGTGTTACGTACGCGTTTATTTGGCCGTGTACGTTATGCGTCGAAAGGGTGTTACGGTAGCACGAAGAATCCCGCTGACACACTAACACAACGTTATTCGCGACGGGCTGATGCCGCTAATACGGTAACATAATGTTAACGTTGAATTGACCATGTACGTTCTCCCTTCAACGCGTGTGTTACGATAGCCACCAGGAATTCCGCTAACACGCTAACATAGTGTTACTCGCAATGGACTGCATACCCTAACACCGTAACACATATACTGCGGTCAGTACGAGATCAAGGTAACACTCTAACATAATGTTACGCGATCGCCTGCCAATATCATAACACACTAACACTATGTTATCACAAAATTCAGAAAGTAGTTACCGTAGTAACGTAATGTTACGTTTTTTTTTTTTCGCTGACGCCTAACGTTAACATAAAACGTTAAGTGTTACGTTATCCGAGGTGTGGAAACTTCCGTTGGAAGCAAACTTAAAAGCCGAATATTATTGTGTGGGAGATCGCTCCGCTCTCTCTTCTCATTTATGTACGCATATCCATATATCGGCGAGAGTAGGTTTTACAATCTGTGAGCTCGAATCTTTAGGGGTGTTTTTGACTTGAGAGTTGCGTAGCGCGGTCTGCACTTCGGAATCGTCGTCCGCAATTGAGAAAAATCCTGGTTCGATGCGAACGCGGCGCAGCCGCGTTTATGGCCAGTTTTGGCCCGTTTTGGCTGCGGTTTGGGGCCAGGGATAGGGTTAGGGTTAGGGGCTGGTTGGGTCTTCGCCTATACCTCGACCCAAACAGGAACCAAAATATCCGAGCTCGCAGATTGTAATAGAACCTCATCGGCGACGTTGATTTCGATGGGTTCCCGTTGTATTATGAGGCGTCATCTTGGAACACATAAACGTACGTAGGTTCGTCCATGTACTGGCCGCACAAGCAGCTCCCTCAGCCAGTAGAGAAATAGCATTATCATCGCAGTGCACCTACTATTCTGTATGTATCTTCCTTCGAGACGCGCGTTTTTTTTCCAGCCGGTTCTGTGGCGCACATACCTGGTAGGCCAGATTTCAGGGGAATAAGCCATCCTGATGCGAAAACATCACTGAATCCATCATCGCCATCATCATCGTCATTATCATCACAATCATCGTCATCATCATCACCATCACCATCCAACATCAATATCGCCATCATGGTCATCCTCACCATCATCACCACCACGATCAATCATCATCCTCATCGACACATGGTTGGAAAGACCACTCTCCTCAGTTATTTCGTCGCTGCTCCTACAGATGAGCATCGTAAGCACAAAATACTGCAGCAAGATAACATGAATCTTCGAGCCCATGGGTTCCGATTACTCTGCCCCCTCTCAGGGTATGAAACCTCTTAGTTCGTTGCTGCTACCATGGATTGTAGAGCAGGGCAAGCGTTGCCCTCCTGTTCCCCAGGTGTTGCAATTTAATACAAGGTTGGACAGAGGTATGGAAATTTCCGGGATTGATCAGGCTTAGAAAAGCGGTCAAAAAACAGGAACGATACGTTCGCAACACGTCGGCCAGAAACAATAGCATGCGCATTTAGGGTAGCAGCGCATAATAGCAGCAGCGATACGAAACCTGTTATTTCGTCGCTGCAGGAAACACAGTTTTGAATACCATACACAGCCGGCGTCCCCGGTGGCTTGATAGGTGGTCCGCGTGCCTACTAACTTTGTGGGTTCGAGTCTCACCGAGTGCATCCTCGTACAGCAGGGTTTTTTTCTTGCGTGCAAATTGATTAGCGGAAAGCGCGAGAGCATGAGTTAGCAACATTCGATGAAAATAGATGATAGCGGTGGAAATGGTGAACGCTACTATGGGCGATAAAAATGAAGGCACGTACAGGGGGAGGAAGGGACGACACCTGTGACCACGGCTTGTCCAGAAGATTGCTGAGGGTAAAACCTCCTGCCAGGTACAAACGAGTTAAAGCTGGAAAGTACAATATTCCAAAAAAAAATACAGTTATGGTGCGTGAACATACAGTAGTAGGATACGTATCATCATTTTTGGGTCCGTTGGGGGTTCTGATCATCATTCCCCCCCGGCACGACTGCGACACCTGCGTCCCACAAGGGCCCAAGCATTTCGTACCCCACGCTGCTGGCGCGCCAACAGAGGTAGGCAGGTGCTTGCGCCGTGACGGTGGCACTCCCTTCATGAGTGCTCACGTCTAACCCGGCGCAAAAGAAAGTTCGCCCGCGGGGAACGCAGTTAGCAGCTAGCGTAGAGGCGCTTGCGCCGTGTGTTTTTCGGCATTTTTTCCAACTATTCCATCATGTCCTCGCAAACCAACGTGCCTACGACGTGTTCTACGATAGAGGTAGCATAGTTCCGCCAATAACGATTCTGAATGACGGGGCTCCTTAACCCAAATCGTCGGATTGTCAATCTTGTTTCGAAAAATGACGTTTTTGTATACTTCGGCCATGGGGTTGTTCATCTGGATGTAATTTGATTGTATAGAGCAGGGCAAGGGTTGCCCTTCTGCTCCCTAAGTGTTACCAAATACAAGGTTGGACGGAGGTATGGAAATGCTCTCGCGACGTAGATACTTGCTACGTAGAATATTACTTGTTTGAAGATGCTGCCGTTGCCGCTAATTCGAAGCAAAAAAAAAAAACATAGTATCAGAGTCGCAGCGCGCAGATTGCGATGACCTCGACGTGTCGCGAAATACACCCATACGAAATAAAACGCCGCAGTAAAATACAAGATGACAAAAGGCATACAAGTATTGTTTTTTGCCCTCGATGAAAGGCATTCGACCGCTGTTCTCAGTTTGCTTGTCCCTTTTTTCGTGAAGTCGCAGGTGTAGTTGTTGAGAGTGACGGGAGAGGCCAGTCGGGACCAGTACAGACAAAACCCCAGAGTGCTGTGTTTGGCTCGGGCAGATCGTCTACTTGTTGACTATCGGTACCACTTGTTATAGTACTCGGCGGGGATATATCCAGCAGCAGCACACGAAGACGGAACGAGCACCCGCACCAGTACCGCAGCAATAGGATCGATATCATTGAGGTGTAATTGGGGTTGCAGGGCAAGATACAAGATTGTTGGCCAATGAAAAACGAAACACGAACGGGGAGAGATCTCCAACAATCAGTCAGAAAGCTGACAACGCTCTCTTGACCAAAGCAAAACATGTCGGTTGTTTATTACAGCAAGAAAACGACAGATTGACAAGAGATCTCTGTACCGCGAAATAGTTGCTGTTGGCGAAATGAGAACTGAGGTGGATGCATGCTCTAGGGGGCAAGAGCTTGCGGGCGGCGCCCAACGGTGTCCTCCCAAACCTGAAAAGAAGCCCGTTTTTTGCCATTCGACACGTTCGTTGTACTGTAAAAGACCTGCTCGTGCGACGATAAACAATAGACGTTTGTTGTACAGTAACTGTAAAAGACCTGCTCGTGCGACCATAGACGATAGACGCTCGATCTCGACAGAGACTCAGCCCACGGGCAACCCGCTCGGTGGTGGGAAAGATCAACTAGTATTATGGATGACGGGCTCGAAGAAATGAGGTGGATGCGTGCTCTAGGGGGCAAGAGCTCGCGGGCGGCGTCCTACGGTATCCTCCCAAACCTGAAAAAAAAACATGTTTTGCCATTCAAGACGGATACAGCTGTAGCAGTACTCGTAGATAATGTTTTCATCTATTTCGTGCACACCAGCGGCCAATGCGCTGCACTGAGCGTAGGACCCAAGCGTCTGAGCCAACTCTTGTATTCATCGCCACCCTTGCACAACAAGACAGCACTACATACAGCAGTAGAAGGCACCTGGTCTGGTGTATAGACGTCTCCCCAACTCGGTATGGGCGTCTGAGCCAACTCTTGTATTCATCGCCACCCTTGCACAACAAGACGGCACTACAGCAGCAGTAGCAGGCACCTGGTCTGGTGCATAGACGTCTCCCCAACTCGGTCTGGGATATGGGACATGTTGGTATGGTATATGGGATATGAGATATGTTGATGGTACGGTATATGGGAATATTGCGTATCTTGGTGGTACATGGTATATGGGAATATGGGAAAACCACCGTATGCGGTATGGTATGTGTTGACGGTATGTAAGGTACGGGAAAAACATAGTATATGGTACGGTACATTTGCGAAACATAGTATATGGTACGGTACATTTGCGGTATGGTACCATGATACGATGTCGTGGATGTATTATATGGCTAAATTTGCCTGGTGGTGGTATGGTATGTTTTTCAGTATATAAGGTCCGTAAGGGTCGAATACGCCGTACGAATATCATCTGTAACGAGCTTATATATCGGCCATTGGAAAGTGTTCGAAAATATAAGCCTTGCGGACAGACATACAGACAGACAGATTTGCATTTACCAAAACAGAGACTCAGTTCTACAAACTGACAACTCTTTTCGCCGATGATCGTTACGTACATGCACCCCGTAAACAAAACTCTGTCGACCAGACAGATCATACTAATGTAGCTACGCAGAACTCGAAGGGCTGGACGCGCCGTGCGACATTTCTGCCAACTGCGTTCTAGCAAAAAGCGGGAAAGAAGAAGGCAGGCAGTCCTAATCGAGAAGCAAGAGCACACAAAAAATCAAAACGCTGCAACACACTTGTGAAGAACACGTGAGACGCTCAAGGCGGCGCGATACGTCGGACTCGAGTCGGCAGGCCACAGCTGTGCTCCCCACGTAGTGGCCAAGACTTGGGTAAGGCGGAGGCATGATCGGTCCTTGTCTAGTCGCCTCGATTATCTCCAAGCGTTCTTGGCTCGCGCGCTCATGGTAGCTAGCACTACAGTATGCTGTCGTTTGTGCCTGGGGAACAGGCAAGGTCATAGCGTTTCGAAGGTAGACATACATATGCTGGAAACCATGCAGAAGACGCAGTAGCCGCAGCGCCCGCAGTCGCCGCAGGGAGAGGAATTGGCTCAGAGCTCCCGTACGCCGCAAAAAACAAGTCCGGCCCAGACCCACAAGGGGAAACCGAAGGGCAAGAACAAATCTGATCGGCCATGGGATTATTCATCGGGACGTAATTTGACTTTTGCTGAAGCCAGTTTATGGGTGGGATATGGAAGTGAGTAGCCTCAGGAAATTTAGGGTGAACTTCTATCGCAGAACGCTTCCTACGGGGACACTGTCGTAGCGAACAGAGGCGCTTGCGCCGTGTTGATGGCACTCCTTCCTTGCATATGTTTCACGCCTCTGCGCAGCCGCAAATCCATCCCTGGGTTCAAGGAGGGGTGGGGGGGGGGTGGGGGGGGCTAATCTCGCACACCATGATAGCGGGCTAAGAAGCTGAAGACAGGCAACGTCTAGTACATTCCTGCCGCCATAGGTTCGCGGTCGGCAGGCAGACACAAGGCATACGGAACCACCGGCGCTGACATCGCGACCAAACAAACGCCCCGAGATGTGTCGCCTCCACCGCTACGTACGATGAACAGCGAGCGAAACGAAGGCGCCGAGCTTGCGGCGGCTAAAACTGCGGCGGAGCGACTCCCTCCTGCTTCCTCCCTTGTGACATCAGACCGGCAACGCAGCTCATTCTCTAAAATCCGCCCCCCCCCCCCCCCCCCCCCCCCCCGCAACCTTCTCGAAAAATCTAACGCGGGTCCCCACACACTTAACGCGTCTCATAGCTCCAAATTATCGCCGGAAACACTACCAGAAGGCAACTATTGACGATGACCCCCCTCACCCTTTTCCCAGACCAGACCGGCCGCGCCCCACCACCACATACATTTTTCATCCATTTGCCTCGGGATGGCTAGCTAGCTATAATAGCTATAGCTAGTGAAGAGCTCGCGAGAGCTAGCTAGAGCTACCCCGGAGCTGGTCAGAGCAAACTGGAGCCGAAGTGATAGCTAATAGCCAGAGCTAGCCAGAGCTAACGAGAGCTACCCAGAGTTAGCCAGAGCTAGCCAGAGCTAGCCAGAGCTAGCCAGAGCTAGCCAGAGCTAGCCAGCGAAAGCTAGCGAGAGCTAGCTAGCTAGAGCCAGAGTTAGCCAGAACTAGCTCTTGTCCGTCGCAGCATTCCCTCCCGCGCCCGCCCCCTCCCTCGCCCCAGCAGTCGATGACCCCCATTTGCATAAGCGACGCCGAACGCACCCCCCCCGGCATTGGCATAATCGACTGCGACGCACCCCCCCCCCGCTCCCCCTCCCCCAGCTACCTCCCGCTCCCCGCCCACCCCCCCCCCCCCTCCCCCACCCCCACCCCTTCCCCTGCCCCCCCCTACCCCTCCCCCCACTACGCCCGCCCCCGCTGCATCGTACAATTCCGAGGCGTGGCGTTTCTTGTGTCCGCCATCTGCGTTGATGCGAGCGGGACGCTGGTCGGGATCTCCCGCGTGACTGTCTCTCTCACGAGTGACGAAGTCGGGAGGCACCTATATGTTGTATTTCGGGGAGGGGAGTGGAGGAGTGGAGTGGGGAAGGGGGCGAGGAGGGGGTGAGGGAAGGAGGGAGGGGGGGGGGGAGAGGGAGGAGGCGGGCAAGGGAGAGGGGGGGGCAGGAAGTGGGAAGAGGGGGGGGGGGGGGGGGTAAGACAACGAAGGGGGAAGGAAAGGGAAGGAGGGGGTGAGGGAGGGGGGGGGGGGGGGGGGGGGGGGGGGGTACTCGTGCCTTGCTGAACCCTACTAAAAACCACGTGTGAGGCGGGCTTCTTGCATTGCATGAAAGCATCGAATTAATCCGTTTATTTTATCGTGCGGTCGGGGGTGGGGGGAGGGGCAAAGGAAGGCGGGGGGGGGGGGCGTTCTCATTTGTTGCTTGCCTTAGTCATTGCATCGTTGACCACGCATTCCTTTGGAGAGTGGGACGGGGAGGAAAGCGATGAGGGGAAAAAAGGGGGAGAGAGGTGACAGAAATAGAAGGAGAGGGGAGTGCACTCAATATCATGCACAGCCGTAGTCGTATGACCATAGACTCTCCTCGAATCCCTACCATGCCGGGACGGAGCACGTCGGGATTTCACCGACCTGGCAGACATTGCTTGCACCAACCAAGCTTTGCGAAGCGCCTTGAGGTGTCTGACCAGTCGCATGAAGAGGTGAGCTGCATCCTACTACGAACCGGTTGGGAGGCGGACTTAAGAGGGGGGGGGGGGGGCGGCAGGTACTCGATATCATGCATGGCCATAGTCGTACGTGACCATAGACCCTCCCACCCCTACAATTCCGGGAGGGGGGGGGTGTACACGATAGGAGAGATGTACTCGATCTCATGCATGGCCGTAGTCGTAAGACCATAGACCCTCGCATCCCTGTAATGCCGGGACGGAGCATGTCGGGTTTTCACCGACCAGGCAGACATTGCTTGCACCAAGCGCGAAGCGCCGTGAGGTGTCCGGCGAGTCGCATGAAGGGTGAGCTGCATCCTACTAAGAACCGCTTGTGAGGCGGACTTGCATACGGATGACAGCTTCAATGAGTTAGTTTAATTTCCGGTGTGGCCACTTCTAGAGACAGCAATGGGAGTATTTTAGGTATGTGCCGCGAACGTGGGGCGGTGTCGCAAAAAAGCGGCTTGTTTGCGACACCGTGTCGCAAATGATAAATTACGACACTGATGTCGCATATAGTATTACCCAACCAATATATACCAGGTATACAATATAGGGGGGGGGGGGGTACCCATTATCATGCATGGCCGTAGTCGTATGACCATAGCGGAGGGGGGTGGGGGGGGATACTTCATATTACACCCGTAAACGAGTGAGGTGTAACCGCTAGGATGATCGCGTTCAGAGTGCACGCAGGCAGCATGGGCGCGCGCCAACAAGACACGCCCACGCCACCGTGCGAAATTCGAGCAAACCTTGAAAGCTTGTGGTGACACCATCTCGATGAAATGGACAACGTTAAGCACAAGGCTACTGCCGCAGACTACTCTTTCCCTGAACGTGGATCACCGTTTGGATAGGATATTACTACGGGAGACCACAGTAAATAGGACCAAATATTGTTAGAAAAAAAAGGTAAAAATACAGGTATTTGTGTGTACCGTAGGTCCTACTTACTATAGGTCCCCCGTAACAGCACACAAACGGTCCACCGAGTGGTATACCTGGTATAAGATTTAGCGTAGCGCTCGCCACTGAGCACGATTTCCTAAACCCCAGTTTCTTATCGTCCCCGACATTAGAGCCGTACCTTGACACTTGAGTACTCACCCACTTAGCACCGCAGTCCCGTTTGGGGACAAACTACTTGGAAAAAGAGTGGTTTGTTCCCAAATCGGGACTGCAGCACCGAAAAGGTTTCAAAGTAGGTCGATTCTCACTCGTGGGCGTATGGCACGGGACACCCACCGAGAGACAGGAATAACTGTGACCCGGGCTGGGTTTCTTATCTGGCAAACGGGCACGTTCCACGCTTGTCTTCAGCACAACGACTCATGAGTCTATTATCTTACTGTCAAGGTCAGCCTGCCTTTTTCTTAATTGCTCGTTTTCTTGCCAGTTGCCCCGTCCTCTGTGTTGAGACCACAGAGCTTGCATCTCCCTGGGACGAATATTCGGCACGAACACTGGGTATGCTGGATGTCGGACGGGTAGAAAGAACGGATTTCACCCTTGTAGGACTGCACTCCCCTTTTTGGCGACAAACCAGTCAAATTCTAAGTAATCTGTCCCCAAAACGGGAATGCAGCCCCAAAAGTTCGAACGGGATGTAACATACACACTACACACACTACAGTTGTATACCTGGTACTGCTGGTTTACGCTCACCTCGATCATCTGCACGCCGGGGGCGCCCTGCAACGTCTGGAGCTGCCGCAGCACGGTGGTCTTGAGCCTGTCCAGCTCTTGAGGGGTGTTCAGGTTTTCCATCACCGGAGACTGTGTCCGTGTCGTTCGTTCGCCGATCCCGAATAATTTTTTTTTTTTTTCAAGTAATCAGGCACCACACGTCGGGGAGGGATTGAACACACGGAGAGAGTCACATGCAAAAATTGGACAGGTTTGGAACAAGTAATCGGACAGTAATCGGACAGCTTTGAAATCAGTAATCAGACAGGTTCGAACCAAGCAATCGGAAAGGTTGGGAAAATCAGTAATCGCACAGGTTGGAGAGAAAAAAAAAAAAAAAAAACGGACAGGCTCGGTCAGCTTTGACAAAAGAACAGGAGTGAGCACTTCGCCCTACTCACCGTCTATCCCCGGGTGATAAAAATACCACACACCCTCGGATGATCCTCAAGTCTGATTTTGCTCGAACAACGGGGAGGGGTGCAGACGCCGAGCGACGCATCTATTAAGGAAAGGCCTCGACGAATTTCTTCCTCCCAGCGCTACCACGTTCGTTGTGTTCCCCCCCCCCCCCCCCCCCCCCCCCCCCCCCCCCCCCCCCCCCCCCCCCCCCCCCCCCCCCCTTACTGCCTTGGAGAAACTCTCCTATACACGCCCACTTTCTGAAAATCGCAACGTACCAGGGTGTGTGCTATCTTACTGCGTGTTGTATACCGACTAACTCATTTTCGGGCTTTCTACGGGAAAAAAAAAAATGGCGGGAAAAAAATATATACATGACTTGATTCTAGTATCGGCCCGGCAGCAAAAAACAACCCCCGATCTGAGCAAAAAGCCTTACAATCTCATATTGATATCCCTTTTGGGACTGCTGTCCCGTTTGGGCAACAAACTACTTGGAAATAGAGTGGTTCGTCCCCAAAACGGGACTGCAGTCCTAACAGGGTCGCTGTGACACCATCGGTGAAAAGGATCAGGTGTAGCGCTCTCGCCGCTGAGCACGAAATTTCTTCATCCAATTTTCTTAAGCGTCCTTCCGCAGAAACTGAAGCCTCCTGTTCTAACTATTGCTACGATGGGTTCTTATTCGGCGACGGGAACTAGCTCTCAAGACGCTGCATCGGGGGGCAAGGCGTGTGTCCGCAAGCGCAGTGCAAGGAGCTCCATAATATCAACACGCACGCCGCGTGGCGACACCTTGTATACCGTACACCGTATAGCACACACGATAAATACACCCACCCCCTCTGCCGCGTCGTACGTTTACGGCCATGCAAGAGATTGAGTACATCTCTCCCATCGAGCACCCCCCCCCCCCCCCCCCCCCCCCCCCGCTTCGCCGCGAGTTTCGAAGCCAATGTGTTGCACGCCTCAGACGGGCTATTTAGTTCCTCACCCGCCCTCGTGAGAGGTAGTGAAGGGGTTGCTTGGTACAGACCCAACCCTAACCTATAGCTGTAGATCATGCTCCCATCCGGCAACGTGAGCTATTACGGGGGACCTTGAGTAAATAGGACCTTGGGGTACGCAAAAACCTATGTATTTACCTATTTTTACTAACAATATTTGGTCCTATTTACTATGGCCCCCCGTAATAAGTTGCTATGGTACAGGTCAGGAACCTTTCCACCCTGAAATATCTACATCATCAAGCGGGCTCATTGATGATGTCTCCGAGGTGTGTAGCGTTCCCGACAAATGGGCAGTAGGGTCCAAACACCGAGCAATGACTGATTCTAGGGAAAATCATCGTCCAGAGCTTCCCAAAGCAACCCACCACGTTCGTTCTTGTGTGCACCCCCTCCCCTCCCCCCCCTAATTAACCCTTCATGCAACTCGCCGAACACCTAACGGCGCTTCGCGCTTGGTGCAAGCAACGTCTCCCTGGTCGACGTGCTCGGTCCGGGCATTTTAGGGATGCGAGGGTCTATGGTCATGCGTCTAGGGCCACGCATGACAACGATTACGCCCCCCCTCTAAATTGGAGAAAGCCGGTTCGTAAATTCGTCACAAGCGTGGTGACCGGGGGGGGGGGGGGGGGGTACTCAATATCATGCATGGCCGTAGTCCCATGACCATAGGCCCTCCTCGCATCCCTACAATGCCGGCACGGAGCACGTCGGGTTTTCACCGACCAGGCAGATACCTTGCACCAAGCGCGAAGCGCCGTGAGGTGTCCGGCGAGTCGCAAAAAGGGGGAGCTGCATCCTATTAATACTAAAAAATGGCCTGTGAGGCGGTCATGCATATAGATGACAGCTTCAATGAGTTAATTATATTTGCGGCGTGGCCAGTTCTAAACACAGCAATGGGAGTACTACTGTACGGAACTGCCTCTTTGGGTGCCTTACCATAGGCATTACGTGATACGATCTCTCCTAATGCGGAGTAAAGCTTCTCCACCCCGCACAAATAATATATAGCTTGACCACCAGCTGTGACCGACCGCCAAAAAACAAAAAAAAAGTACCCTGGTTGTCTAGCTCAAGTAGTGAGCGGCATGTTTTACAGTGTCGTTGCCAACCGACGCCAACCCAACCCATATATAATAGGGGGGGGGGCGCTCTCATTTGTTGGTTGCCTTAGTTATGTGACCATTGACTACGCATCCCTTTCGAGACGGAGCACTATTCCTATTCCCAATGGAGACACCTCCCAACAGTTGGGCGGTCATTACGTTGTTTCCATATATCACGTAGAACAAAAATGCTAATTGTGTGTCCACCATCTATCTTCTAGGTTAGCGATCGTTTTCCCCCCCCGAATATCTTGTACCAAACTCCTCATGTCACATTCATCTATTTTTCTAATGTTTTCCAACACATCCCGTTCCTCCTTGTACACTTCATTTTCTCCTACTATGTGAGTTCTATTCTCTTTTGCTTTGCCACACGAGCACATCTGTGCATCTACTTCCTCCTCGTCCTTCTGGCTACCGATGCACCTTTTTCTTCTTTCTGGCAGGTCCCGGTCCCCTACACGAAAAAGCAGTAGCGTTTTCGCAGAGTTCATCGGGCCGTGCAAATACGTTGTCAATTACATCCCTTCGCTTAATCCCCGCGTATGTCTCAACTATTCCTCCGATGTCACGATATTTCTCAGCGCTCGCCTATGCCTTCTTTCTATCCTTCCTTCTACTTCTGCCTCTGTACTTCCTAAACTTGTCCATGGACAACACCTCTTCTTGGCTTCCTCCTATATACTTCGTATCCTTCCATACTTTCTCGACTACGCTGCGCGCCGTACGGTGCTCTTGCCCGCTCCTCCTGGTAGCTTGACAAGGTCCTCATTGACTTTTTGGTCGCCATGAACACTTGCACCCATCGGATAAATCACGAAAGTCCTTCGATTCCTATTTAACGATCTAGAGCTGTAAAGGGCAGACACGCATATATAGATCCCTGATCTGTATGATCTGTATGATCTTGCTCATGTTGCCGGGGTGGGAGCCGTATCATCTGAACGATGTACAGAAGGACATGCTTCCCGGATAGGTCTACGCTGTGCCTATCCTGCAGACTAAATCATAAAGGAAGGATGAGATCTACATTATATATATATGTAGATGATCTCTCTGTTGATAATACACTTCCTCTGTATCATAAGTCTGTGCCGTTATGTTTTTGCGCCCCCTTAACGGTGTCCGATCTGTTTTCCGATTTTTTGTTGAATTCTCCGGCGTTTTTTTAGCAAGAAAAACTTTTTTATTTTTTAGCTGGTGCTTGAACCATGCGGCTGAACGGCCGGAAAACATTGAGTTGGCCCAAAATCGGCCATATTTTGCCCCTTTCCAGGGAGGGGATGGGTGGGGCACAAAGCCTGACCCCCCCCCAAAAAAACAAGAACTATCCCCAACCCTAAAGCTAACCCCCCCCTATGCTCAACCATCCATAACGCGTCCCCCATACTAAAACCAGTATAATAGTGACCCCCACACTCAAATCAAGACGCTTGGGGGTTCCACACTAAAACCAATACACTTCGAGGTCCCACACTAAAACCAAGACACCTGCGGGGCAAAAAACAACACTAGGGCCCGAACCCAACCCCCCCGCTCTACTCAACGATCCATGCCGCGTCCCCCCATACTCCCCCAAACCAGTATAATAGTGACCCCACACTAAAAATAAGACATTTTTGGTTCCACATTAAAACCAAGACACATGGGGGGCCACACTAAAACCAATACACTTGCGCCGTGGGGTAGGTTTGGGGTGGTAATCACGAAATATCACAAGAATTCTCGTAAAAATTCTCAAAAAAGTTCTCAAAAATATTCTCGAAAAAGGGCCAAAATGGGCATATTTTGACCTAATTTAGTGTATAACACGGTCTTTTTCGATTTTTTTTTTTCCTTTTTTAGTCAGCTTTTTATGTGTTTTGCCTTTCAAACGCACCCAACCAAAGGCTAGACGTCAACGTGTAAGGACCCTAACGACTGAGCGCCCATAACGGCACAGACTTATTATACAGAGGAAGTATATGTACATGATCTATCTATCTATATATAATATATCTGTAGATGATCTATCTGTAGATATATATGTAGATTATCTATCTGTTTGGCGTGTCAACAATTCAGACGGAAAAAAGTCGAAAACATGCGACGGTTAGAGCATCGCGCCCTCCAAGCAAACATGTCGGGAGACAGAGAGAGCACTTTCACCCCTTGACAGACAGCAACTTTGCCTCGACCTATGCCTCGACTTTGACACCAAACTACTACAGTAGGTTTTAGTGTGAAACACTCGGCCCTACACCCTCGACAGCGCACGTTGTGCGTTGATTGGCATGTCTCCTGGCATACTTGCCTCGAAGCAGCCCGGTGGCTTGGGTAAAGGTTGTGCCCTACTGTACTGTAGTTGCAACGCAGGGAGATATCATCTCTTAACCCTTGTGTTATCGCAGTTTCGTTTCGGGTACAAACAACATACTCGGAATTAGAGTGGTTTGTCGCCAAAAGGGCGTAGTAGACGAAAATCTTCGATTTTACAGCTGACAGTTTGTTTTCCCCATTTTCACAGATATCACGCGCGCGGGCAAGGCAAGGCAAAAGGCAAGGCAAGGCAAGGCAAGGCATGGCAAGGCGAGGCGAGGCGAGGCGAGGCGAGGCGAGACAAAGGAAAAAAAAAGACAAGACAATACAAAACGAGACGAGACAATACAAGACAAGACAAGACACGACACGACACGTCCAACCAAAGAAGAAAAAACATGACATGTCAGCAGCTCACGGCACGCCCGCACGCGGGTGTTCGAAACTTACCGGGGTGAGGTGCAGCTTAAAGTCCGGTGCGTAGTACTCGAAGTAGTCGTTGTACGGAATAGCATCCTCGATCTCCTTACCCAGCAGTATACCGGTCTCGTACGCCCAACACCTATGGGAACGGCACACCGACAGCGCCACCATCATCAGGCACCATCATCAGTAGCAGCACTATTGATACCATATGTGGGCAATCCAAACTCAACCAACCAATCAATCAACAAAACAACCGATCAACCAATCAAACCAATTAATCAAGCAATCACTCAATCACACAACCTGAATTAAATCGATCGACCAAGCAATCAATCAATCAATTCAACAATTACATAAATCGAACAACCAAACACTCCACCCAACTAACCGAGCAAACGGCCAAATCAAACAAACAACCGACCAATACATCACGCAACCTACCCAGCAAAAAAACACACAGCAAACGAATACAACAACCCAACACCAGAACTTACGTTCGCAACCACCCGCCCAACACGCAACAAACCAACCCATCAACCAATCAACTACCAACTCTGGGCGTAAATATAAGGACCATTTCATTGTCATATTAACGCCTAAGAGGTCACTATTTTCCGCTTAGATTGGAACAAACCAACCAACCAAACGACCAAACGACCGACCAAACCGCCCACCCATACAAAAAAAAAAACAGAGTAGTACCAATCAACTAACCCACCGACCAACCCAAACAGCCCATCCAAACAAAAAAAAAAGAGTGGTATCAACCAACCAACCCACCGACAAAACGCCCACCCAAACCAAAGAAAAACACAACAGTACCCACCAACCAACCAATCGACCTTCCGAACAGCCCACCCACACCAAAAAAAAAACATGGTGCCAACCAACCAACCGACTGACCGACCGACCAAACCGGCCACCCACACCAAAAAAAGAGTTGCACCAACCAAACCAACCAACCAACTTACCAAACTTCCCACCCATACAAGAAAAACTGAGTGGCACCGACCAACCAACCAACCGACCGACCTCCCAAACAGCCCACCCGAACAAAAAAAACAGAGTAGTAACAACCAACCAACCAACCAACCAATCGACCGACAGACCGACCGACCGAAACGCCCACCCAAACAAAAAGTAAAAAACAAAGTGGTGCCAACCAACCAACCAACCAACAAAACAAACGACCGACCAAAACCACCCACCCGAACCAAAAAAAATATACCAGGTAAATCCCATTGCCAACCCCAATCCCACTCCCAACTACAACTCCCACACCACCACACCACCACACGCCCACCCACCCACCCACCTTGCCACATTCCGGATGGTATAGCCCCCGCCGCCGAGTACAAGCATGGGCACGCCGAAGCTTTTGACGTGCTTGACAGCCTCCGCGTGGCCCTTGAGCGTCAAGTTGAAGCATCCCAGGCGGTCGCCCGTCAGGGAGTCGGCACCGCACTGCAGCACCACAGCCGACGGCCTGTACATCTCCATCACCTGTTGGAAAAGGTTGCGCACGTCGAAACATAGCATATCAGGTCAGATCACGTACAGATCATACAGATCATACAGATCATACAAGACCATACAGATCAGGTCAGATCACGTACAGATCATAACAAACCATACAGATCATACAGATCGTACAGATCGTACAGGTCATACAGGTCATGCGGGTCATACAAGATCATACAAGATCACGTACAGATCACGTTCAAAGGTCGTCGTATGCCCGTCAGGGAGTCGGCACGGCACTTCAGCACCACAGCCCACGACCGGTACATCTCCGTCACCTCTTCCGACGTTCCACACGACGCACAAGACCCGACAATATCAGAGAGCGTACGGATCATACAGATCATTTCCACCGGTCCACAAACGGCATGTATTGGATCTACTGAAGATTTATAGATGCTGATCTGTTAAATGAGCGTAATATTTCACACGTCGGATAGATAAGATAGATCACTGTACAGATCACACAGATCATTGCCGCGTATCTACATAATCTGCATACATACCTGTGTAACTTTTTAAGGGGGTGATGTATAGGATCTGTGGTGAGCTTAAGCTTTATTTTTACCAATCCGCCGGAGGATAAAAAAGAAAAAAAATCTGAATCAGATCAGTGTATATAGACCACACAGATCATTGCCACGTATCTACATCACCTGCATATATACCTGGTATAAGTTTCCACAGGGGTGATCTGTAGGACCTGAATCAAATCACTGAACAGATCACAGATCATTTTCACGCATCTGCATCACCTGTGTACAAGCTTCCAAAGGGCTGACCTGAAGGATCTGAATCAGGTCAGTGTACAGATCACACAGATCACTGCCACGTATTTACACCTGTGTATATACCCGGTATAATTTTTCAAGCGGTTGATGTATATGATCTGAATCAGATCACTGAACAGACCACAGATCATTTTCACGCTACATAGTCTGTACATATATACAAGTTTCCAAGGGGCCGATCAATAGAGGATCCGAACGGTATGTACATGCTTCCGCAGTAGTGACCATTTCCAGGGGGTGGTCATGCTATCATGCGTAACCCCCGGTTTGTCGGAAACATCAACATTGTTCTGGCACGATGTGTGTGTGTTCTGTACACACTTCCATGTGATGATCCGTAGGGAATGCATCATCTATACTTATCATTCTCAACCCACTTGAATGTTCGCCACCCCCCTCCCCCCCCCCCCCCCCCCCCCCCCCCCCCCCGTCCTCTTCCTTTCCTTCCCCCCCCCCGCGTGAAAACCCGACATGCTCCGTCCCGGCATTGTAGGGATGCGAGGGTCTATGGTCATACGACTACGGCCATGCATGAGATCGAGTACATCTCTCCCATCGAGTACACCCCTCCCCCCGCCCCCCCCCCCCCCCCCCCTTCTTCCTTCTTACCATCCTTCCTTCTTACCTTGTTAAGGACGGGCTTGAAGATGCTCTCGAAACTGTTGTCGTCGATGCCCTCCTGCAGAGGGAAGTTCACTGAGTAGTACTTGCCGGTCTGCGTGCAGAGAGAACATAACATCAACCACAACGTAAATAAACAACGCCTTCATCAGAACAGAACAACACCAACACCACCACCAACAACGCCAACACCACCACCACAACGCCAACACCACTACCACCAACACCAACACCTACCAACGCCACCAAACCACACCAACACCAACGCCAACAACAACAACACCAGCACCAACACCAGCACCAACACCACCAACACCAACATCACAACACCATCAACACCACCAACACCAGCACCAACACCAACGACAACACCAACACCAACACCAACACCAACACCAACGCCAACACCAACACCAGCACCAACACCAACACCACCAACACCCAACACCACCACCAACAGCAACAGCAACAGCAACAACAACAACAACAACACCAAAGCTGACAAAACCAATACCAACAACACCAACAACACCCAGCACCAACACCAACAACAGCAACAACAGCAACAGCAACAGCGACAACAGCAACATCAACACCCACACAACCAACACCAACAACACCAACGACAAAAGGGAAAAGGTAAAAAAAAAAAAAAACGAATGCATGCACTGGAGCGGTAGTGTTCCCTCCATAGTGCCAGCATGCGCCAGGCAACAATACCTGCACTAAAACGGCAACCGGCACCAACTACTCCGCATACTTACCGCACTGGTGAATCCCATCTGTGCCCAGCGATTTCACAGGCACTATATAACCGGCAACCGGCACTACTACTACGCACCACTCAACCGGCACTGCACACCACTCCATCGGCAAACATAGGGCAAGCTTTTACCTTAGCCCCAACGTCTTTGATGTCGCCGGTGCCGGGGAAGAAGTCACCGTACTTGTGGAAGGAAAGGGTCATGACGCGGTCCGTCGTGTAAAAAGCTTCCTAGAAGAGACGAGAAAAAAAAAAACACGCGCACAGACCCACGACGTACATACACAAAAGAGACAAAACAGAGACAAGGGATGTGGATGGGCAGAGAGAGAGTTACATCCCCTGTGTGTGCCAATCGATTTCACCGGTAATATATAGCGGGCAACCGGCACTGTAGAGGGCGCACTACTTTATACCGTAGGCGACTTCCTCCAAAACAAGGGCGGGGGGCGCAAACAACGAAAAACGACGACGAGGTCTTTCCGCAGTGGGTCCATGGCGAAACGCATGCGCCCCCCCCCCCGCCTTTCCGTTGTCGACGGAAAACAAAACACACCTGGAGATTCGTGCGAGTGCGGTATGTATTCTTTTGCGTGGTACACGGTCAAGGTCGGGCGCAAACAGATACCAGCACCCCCCAACGCAATTAAGCAGCGGCCGACGCCGTTAACCCCTAAAGGACTGCAGTCTGCAGTCCCGTTCATTTTGAGGGGCCAAACACTGATAATTTGAGCGGTTTGTCCCCAAAACGGGACTGCAGTCCTGAAAGAGTAATAACATTGACTCTCTTGGCGCTTACTCCCAGAGGGAAAAATTGACCGGGAAAAAAAATTGACGATTACAGCTTTCATTGTGGTCACTGCGTTATTGATTGGGGGATGACTCCGATTGGTGTCCGAGCTACAATGGTTGAAAGCAAGGAGTCGTACGGCACGGGCGCGAGATGGCGGTACCCATATTTCTGGGCCCTCACGCTGCTCCTACACGGTTGATACACATTACTGGTGCGTCTATCAACCATTGTTTTGGTGGCTACTGTGTCGAGGGGTCCCAAAAAGGGGCCCTATTGCCACTTTTTTTTTGTATCGTTGCGTGTTCCCCTCTCGACTTCCGACAGAAATAATAAGAAGGGAGTCATAGCGGGAGACCGCATATGACACTCGCTTGTGAACGGACGGACGGGCGGACGCGATAAAAGCCCTCTCGACCGGGAACTGACGCGTGTCCACGGCCAGCGGGAACCGAACAAGCCCCCCAGGGTGAACGGTAACCGACACCTGTCCAGGGTCAACGGTGACTAAGAAATGCCCAAGGCAACGGTAAGCAACGCCTGTCCACGACGAACGGTGACTAAATAACGCCGCGAGGTCAACGGTAACTAACACCTGTCAACGGTCAAGGGCAACAAGACAGGATCAAGGTCAACCGTAACCAACGCCTGTCCACCACCAACGGCAACTAACTAATATGTCAACGAAGGCGAATGCCACCGCCGCCTGGGCCTCCCCGAATAAAATTCGCGGATGTTTCCCTACTCGCCTCTGCATGGTGACCGTTACAAACGCCTGTCCAAGGTCAACGGCTCTAAAAGAACCCCAACCAGAGCCCAAATCGCTTCGGGAAAAAAAAAGTCGGGAATGAAAACGTATAGAAAACTCAGTGGAAACAGTCAACTGCTTAGTCGAAAATTGGGACAACTCGCTAACGCTACCTGGCCCAATCGGCACCGCCTCGCGAAAGACATTTCGCGTAAACTTCCCTCACTCACCTCCACCCCGTCGCCGTGGTGAATGTCGATATCGATGTAGAGCACACGAGGGTGGTACTTGAGCAGCTCCAGGATGGCTAGCACGATGTCGTTCACGTAGCAGAACCCAGAGGCCTCCGCCTGTTCGACAGTTACAACAAAAATGGTGTGACACGAATCGTAAATATACAAATCATACACATCACACAAAATCATGCGATCACATAATCATACAAATCATACATACCATGTGAGTCATACTAATCATCCTTTATACGCTGCCTGGTACAATCTTACAAAACAACTCGAAAACAAAAAAAAAAAAGTGAGCCAAGTACGTACCTCATGTGTAAGCCAAAACTTGCGGGGGTGGAATGTAAATGCAAATGTGGGAATAAAGATGGCAGCAGTAGCAATAGCAGTAGCGGCAGCAATAGCAACAGCAGTAGCGGCAGCAATAGCAACAGCAGCAGTAGCAGTAGCGGCAGCAAACTACCAGAAGCAGCAGCAGTAGCAATACTGTATTGTGATGAAAAACAATACAATATCATGAGTAGCAGTGTAGCAGTAGCAACAGTAATATGTCGCGGTATACCTGAAAGTAATAGTACTCATGATATACATGGCGCGGGCGAAAACACACCAGTACAAAATGTGTTGGGGGCCGCAGAAAGCGACAAAAGAAAACGACTGTGCTCCGTCCCATTTACCAAGCAAATGCAAAAGTACCGCCACAATGTGCCTTTGTCGTCCAACTCTTTCATCGAGTTCCGTCTAAGAACGTGACACACCCCAATCAAAAGCAACGACTACCGCCCGTCCACTCTCGAGCTCCAAAAGCGGCACGCCCAGGTAGCGTCTCTGGAAACAAGCATGCACGTGTGATACCTCATCACACGGGTGATAATACAACACACTTCCTGGGACACAGCTTAAAGCTGGCATTTTCGACGGCGGGGAGAGCATAAACGCCGAGCGACGAATCAACGCCCCCCCCTTTTTCCGATGGTATGCGTGTGCCCCCAAAAGGTTTGGAGAAAAATCGGCTCTAAACTAGGCCAACGGGATGCGTGGCCTTCCGTGTCATGCACACGGTACTAAAAGCAGCTGTGACTTAATTGGTCTACCAGGTCATCTCTACGGGCCAACAAAGGAAGCGCGTGACTTCAACTATCGGCTATTACGGGAGACCATTGTTAGCAGGACCTACGGTATACACAAAAAACCAATACATTTAGTTATTTTTACTAACAAGATTTGGTCCTATTTACTAAGGTCCTCCGTAATAGGACCTACGGTACACACAAAGACCTATATATTTACCTATTTATACTGACAATATTTGGTCCTATTTACTACTGTATGGCCCCCCGATTATTAATAGCGTCCACTTTTCCGCACGGGTTCTCGGCTATCATCAACTTTTCCGGGTGGAAACACCGGAAAGGTGGTTTCCTCTAGGCTGACCAGCAGCGCGTGGCGAGAGGTCCATACCGAGACTGAGTCGTGCTCACGACGAACACCTGGTACATTTTATTATTACGGGGGTCCATAGTAAATAGGACCTACGGTGCACACAAAAAAACCTATATATTTACCAATTTTTACCATCAATATTAGGTCCTATTTACTACGGCCCCCCGTAATTGTCAGAAGGGGTAACCTACTACTGTACATCACTCACGTCCACCACTGTTAATATGGGGCGGCTAGCATCGGCCAAAAATCAGCTACTAGCTTGAGGTCAGGAGCGTCACCGCCAGTAGTCCGTTTCGGCGCAGCAGGGACAGTAAGCCCACCTTCTTGGCGTGGTGCAGTCCGCCCGACCAGTTCACGCAGATGTCCGCCATGTTGTGGTTCAGCTTGATCGCCCCGTCGATGGAAGCTCCCGTGTATGACTATTTAATTGAAGAAGAAAAAAAAAACAGAAAACATCAAAAACACCAAAGCACGAAACACGGAAGAAAACAGTTTTATCGGAAAAAGAGGATTTTTGTGTTGACGCACCAACGGCTTTCGAAAACGCAGTGACGGACAAAACACAACGCACGAAAATCGACGCAGAAAAACACCCAAGAAAAAAACACAGAGACAGAAACACAATACAACACAACACAACACAACACAAAAAACACGAACCAAAAATACCACAAAACAAAAAGTATTACCGAAAACGAAAACACAAACCAAGACAAGAAACACAGAACGCGGACCGTAGACCACATACAATAAACACAAAATACAAAACAAAAAAGAAAACGCAAACGAAAAGCCGAAATCACAAAACACAGACACAAAACAGAAAACGTAGCACACGACAAGCATAAAGCACAAAACACAGACACAACACACAAAACGTAGCACACGAGACGTCAAACACGAAACGTAAAACACGAAACGTAAAACAAAAACGTCGGCGACGTGGCAGAAAACGGACAAAAATGCTATTGCTAGGACAATGGCACGCACTTACTTCAGCGCCCAATCAAAACATAAGCGGACCAATCAATCACCAATCGACACACCAGCCAAACAGCAGTCCAACCCCACAAAAGTACGGGTATATCTTCAAGCCAGCCTTCTACAAACTCAATCCCTCCCTTACCTGGCAGAAGCGATAAAGGCCTTCAAACACCGGGCAGTCCGTGAACTCCCCCACACTAAACTTGGTCTGTTGCTGCTTGGCGCGATGGGTGGTCGCGATCGGAAGGTATGGGAAGCGGGGAGGGAGGGTACTCATTTGTTGCGTGCCTTAGTCATTCGACCATTGACCACGCATCCCTTTCGAGACGGAGCACCGTTCCTACTCCTAATAGAGACACCTCCAACATTGGGGCGCTCATTAGGTTGTTTTCATATATTACATAGAAACGTCGCTTGTCTTATCAGGGGGGGGGGGGTTATCGCTGAACTTCAGTTGCCCTCAATATAGACCGCGCGCGCGCAACTTACCGCTAGGCGTACAGAACTGAGTATCAACTTCTATCTCGTTCAGGAAGGGTTTAATTCACAAACACCATATATACAAACGATAAAGTCGAATGTAGAACAAGCACGTCCGACGAGCGTGTCTTACGTATCACGCAGCTTGCGAACTCAGAGTTGATAATCAACCGCTCCACCGGTCGTACTCACAGCTGACGAATTTCAAATACGTGTACATGAAAAAAAAAAAAAAAAAATGGTCGCACATACGTACGTTCTCTTGCGTGAGGTGCACGATGTGCTTCAGTTCTGAATGTGTACCAGGCACTCTTTTTTACCTGTGTTGTTATACCTGGTATCGTTTCTCCGGAGTATTTTTTCACTCCGGAGATAATGGGGCCTGTCCTGTGACCACGGGCTAGACTTTGGGCGATGAGTTCATGTGAGAACAGATTGACCGACGACAGCAGCAAAGACGGTAGCAAAAAAGCAACGAAGGGGCAAGAACCAACGCCACCATCACCACCACCACCACCAACAACCGTCACCATTTTCTGCAACAATAACATCCCCTCAAAAAGTCAGCCTTCGGCTTATCCTTGCTGTCACGTTCCCGTCCGTGTGGCAACGACGCTATTTTCACGTACGTCCCGTACCGTAAAACGTGCCACTCTGTCCGGTAGCGTAAGGACCATTCGTGTGTAATTTTTTTCATTGAATGAATACCTATCCCTCGTAAAGTAGTCCCCTACATCACCAGGTAAACTGATATACATATATAAGCTGATGAAACTGGCCCCCCCGCTACCGCCCACCCGACCCAGAACAAGAAATGCTCAAGACGAAACGTCAGCAGACTTTCTGCTGTTGTAGCTGTTGAGCTACTGCTGTGGCTGCAGAGCTACTGTTTGTGGCTCAAAAACTACTACTCCTGCGGCTGTTCCGCCACCTCTGTGCCGTCGAGCTGCCGCGTGTGGGTATCGCGCTACTGCCGCGGCTGTAGAGCTACTGCTGTAGCCGTAGAGCTACTGCTGCGGCCGTACAGCTAGTGCGGAGGACATACAGCTGGTGCTGAGGCCGTACAGCTACTGCTGTGATCATCGAACTACCGCTGCGACTGTAGTTCTACACGAAAACACTGCTGCCGTACTATTACGGGGGTCCATAGTCAACACCAAATTTTGTTAGAAAAAATAGGCAAATATATAGGTTTTTATGTACATCATAGGTCCTGTTAACTATGGACCCCCCGTAATAGTATTAGTCTATCGTATCAGGTATGTTAGATCTGGTGCCCAAAGCAACTCAAAAACGAGCAATGACACCTTTAGGCCTGGAGGACTGCACTCCCGTTGTGAGGATAAAGCACATGGAATTAGAGTCAGATTTAGATACACTATCACGGGGGACCGTAGTAAATAGGACCTACGGTACACACAAAACCTACATATTTACCTATTTTTACTATTACGGGGGTACATAGTTAATAGGACCTGTGGCATACATAAAAACCTATATATTTACATATTATTACTAACAAAATTTGGTCCCGTTAACTATGGACCCCCGTAATAACAATATTTGGTCCTATTTACTATGGTCCCCCGTAACAGTGGTCTCTCTTTACCGCCGTTATGCACTATTAATAGTCGACAATAACGGCACCCTACAGAACGGCAACAGGCACTATAAACACTCTCCACACTACCACGTTGGTCGATTCCACCTGTGCCAGGCAACTCCACAGGCACTCTAGCGGGCAACCGGCACTACTCAACCGGCATTATACGATCGTAGAGGTCACTACTCCTGTGCATGCACAGCGTACACTACCAGGTATATTGTAAAGGGGTTAGGGGCTCACCTGAGGACCGGTCCCCTGACCTCGCGCCGGACCGGGCTGAACTTTCTCGAGAAAGTTGATGTAATCCGCTTGGTGGAACCGCATCAGCTCCTGTACACGGGTCGGGTCCAACGCAACACCCACACGCACGGGCATGGATGCACGCACGCACACCAACGACAAGACGAAACAAATATACTGCTGTTGAGGTCCTGGCTAAAGACGGCGATTCCCAAACAATTGTGAAAACCGTGCCGTTAAAAAACGAAACCGAACCGAACCGAACCGAACCAAATCAAATCAAGCCGCACCAGAACCACACGGAACCAAACCAAGCCCAAACAAAACAAATTCTACGAGATCAACAAAAACGACCAGCGAAAAGTAACATGAACAAACCGGCTAAACCAAAACAGACCAGACAAAACGAACAGAAAACACAGCCAACACAAACCGAACCAACTCAAACCAAACTAAACCCAAACCAAACCAAAACCCCTCCCTAAAACACTAACTCGCGATCGAGGGGTCGGGTTAGGGGTCGTAGACGTCTTATGTCTCTTGATAGAGTTTATAGGAGAAAATACGACAAGCAAATGACATACACACCAATCGAACAGAAAAAAATCAAATTAAACAATACAAAGTTTCTCCCTGTGGAAGTATCAATCAAACTCGCGGTACTGCTTGCTTCCCATGTGGGGGGGGGATGATAGACGTCCGATCTCTCGGCAGAGGTTGTAGGAGAGAAGACGACCAGCAAACAAACGCAAACCAGCCACGAACCGAACCAGACCAAACCAAAACAAACCAAAACAAATCAAAAACCATGAAAACCAAAAACAATTCCACACCAGTTCAAACCAAATCGAACCAAAGCCAATAAAAAAACAAATCAAACTGAGACCAATCAAAAACCAATTCAAACCAAACATTGAAAAAACGATCCAAACCAAAGCAAACCAAATCAAACCAAAACCAGTTCAAAACCCAACCAAACCAAACCGAACAGAACAAAACCAAATCGAGCCGAACCGAACGGAACCAAAACCGATCCAAAGCTCTCCCTGACAACAACTCACGGTACTGCTGGCTAGGTGGGGTCGGTACACGTCCATCTCTCGGTAGAGATTGTACGATAGCAGGAGGTGGTGGGCCAGTTTCAGGCGGTGCGGCTTCATGGGGTGGCCAGGCCCATAGTAGTAATGGCCGATGTCGCCTGCATTGCGCCACGATCATTGGCGGACAATAAAACGGCGGACGTGTATAGGCGGACGGATATCGGCGGACAAACGTTTGGACGACGCTCATTGGCGGACATACACTAGGGGGAAATCATTGTTGCGGCCTAAAAAAAAAACCTTCGTGCGGCTCTATGGGGTGGCCAGGACCTACGCAGAGTAGTAACGGCCGATCTCGCCTGCATTGCACCACGATAATCAGCGGGACATCCAAACTGCGGACATTTATCGGCGAACAGACGTGGGGGGGCGTTCATCGAAGGGTAGACGACAGCGGACAACCATCAGCGCGGCTCCATGGCGTATCCTAACCCATACACTCAGCGCTAGTAACCTGCCGTTTTCGCCATGGTGCGCAAGGTCTGTCGGGATGTCTTACAGCGCAATCCAACCCAGAAAACATGCCCTACTGCACAAGCAGTAGATCGTGCAGATTATACGGCGCCCCCGCAGCAACGTGAGCTACATTCCAGGGACATCATGATAGACCAGGAATACATCTTCCCTCAGATATCTAGATCATGCCTACCTAGGGATCTATCTGATCTGATCTTATCCGTCCGACGTGCGCAAGTTTTCACAGCCCGGACAGATCATCGATACCCACTTGATGACCTACGTACAGCAGTGCATCTTTCAGGCCACAGACAGATAAATCCCTGGTTTGTCTGGTTAGCTAGTATTCCTGGGCGGGAGTCGTACAATCTACATCATCTGCTGTACTACAGCAGCGCATGTTTCCCCGGGTGGATCTGTACTGCTGTGCAGATGCTGCACAATCTCTCACAAAGGGAGGTGAGGAACTTTCATAGTATGATCTATCTGTGGACAGATCAAATAGATCATGATCTGTCCGGGGTGTGCATAGTTTTCAGCTTTCAGCCCAAGAACAATAGTATTAGTACGAGCGAACGCGAGATTCCAATTTATGGACGGTGCCCAAAACATCCCTGATACGAAGTACATAGGAAAAAGGGACCCCTTACGAAATGGTCGCAGCAGATATATTTACGTATGTACCAGGTACTTGATTCAAAAAAAAGACTTCGACTGCATATAGTACCTGGTACACGATTTCCAGAATGAGGAAACGACCGACCACCACCCACCGACGCACACTATTTAATACTTGATGACAGATACAAATATCCTTGCGCGAATTCCTCAACAGCGACCGCTACGAGTATACTTTGCTATCTCATCTTGAAAGTGTTTGCGACAGAAGAAAAAAAAAGATAACTTGCGCTAAAAACAAGTTCATTTCCTTCCCTTCCTGATTTCGGTGTGTTTGCGGGCCAAGTAAACCGAATCCTGCAGGCCACGCCTCCGAAAATAAGAAGGGAGTGGGGAGGTGAGGCAACGCGTCAAACAAAAAAAAGAACGAGAAACGAAAAAACAGCGTGCGAGTAGCAACGGCAGCCCAGCAACGGTGTCGGCCGCAGAGTTGACCGCGGTGCCGCCACTGCCGTCCCACGACTGCAAGCAGCAGCACGGCAAGCGGCAGCTTCGTAGCTAGCGCTAGCCGCAGCTAGGGGCAGCATCAGTTTCAGCGACAAGAACAAACAGCATCAGCACCAGCACCAGCACCAACCAGCTTCCATTTTTCGATTGCGGCTGCTGTTCTGCTGCTGCTGTTGCTGCTGCTGCGCTCGGCCTACGCACGCGACAGCGCCGGCGCGCTCCGCTCCATTGCAGCCGCCGCGGCCGCTGCTGCTGCTGCCGCAGTATTTGTTTGGCGAAATTGAAATGGTATATATACGAGCTGTAATGCCGTCGCGCTCTGTACGAGCACGAGTACGAATACGAGTATACTCTTGTTTCGGGACGACGCATCCTACACGTCGTCACCAAGCGCGCGAAAGCGAGTATCGTAGCAGCGGCGGCGGCGCGCTGGCACAATCCAACGCCGCTCGTCCGCGTTATACTCCAGCTACACCTCTCGAGCCTCTGTGCTCCCAGCGGTTGTCGTGACGTTGTACAGCATGCAGCATGGTGGCATGGAAGATGCTCGGTGTTTTCATCCTTTGAGATGCGTTCTGTGTCGGGATAATGCTCGGTGCGTGTAGGCCAATGAAATAGAGACAAAAGTTACCGCAACTTTTGATGAAATCCTACCTTCGCTAAAGTACTTTTTCGCCGTTCTTCAAAAGAATTACTTCAAAAAATTACCACGGGAGAATTTTTCGAGACTTAAAAGTGAACAAAAGAAAATCGTAAACCCTTCAATGTATAGATAAATCATGCGTACACATAAATACGGGTAAGTGTTCCTCCTGCCATAACTGTTTGTACTGGCCTTTCAACGGGGAAAACACACCAGTGTGTGCTTCTCTCATCTCTCGGGCTGTTTCCTATGCTGTTCGATCTCGAGCTTCAGATTTGTATTTTTCGATCTCAGCAATGAATGACCCTGCTCATGCAGTCCGAATATGCGAAATCCGACCGGAAATTCTGCGATGGGAGAATCCAATGACCCATGTCGTCGGATTTTGGCCTAAAATACGGCGACTTGGGTCATCAGATTTTCAAATCGAAAAACGGCATGCTCTCTAAAATTCACGATGTTATCCACGACCGCATACAGCAGCAGAACGATCGATGAGTTGGATGGTGACACAGCTGCAGAGGGAAGTTGCTTCGCGCCCGACGCGCAGTCGGCGGGCGGCGCGTCTCTCCGTGGCCATACTACAGTCGGCTGGCGCGGGCTCGGGCCTAGCGAGAGATCAAGAAAAGCGCATTCGGCGCGCACCTCTCCGTGGATACGTACTCGTAGACCAACCACACTGCTGTACAGCAGCAGCAGCAGTCAGTCACATCGTGAAACAAAATACCAAGACACATGTTGACTCTGGCGCCCTCGCCACGTCTCCAGAGGCAGTCAGTCTTGGCTCGGACGCTTGGGTCCTACGCGCAGTGCTGCGCACCCAGCGCGTGTCTGTCTCTTCGTGGTGCCAGACCACAACAACAGCAGTTGGCCTCGGCGTTCGCTCCAATATCTGCACGCACAAACAAATCTGGTTCTCCGCATAGGAACGCTATTTCGATTTGCCAACTTCACATCTGAAAGTGCGATCGGGTCAATATCTGAAGCTCAAAATCGAACCGCATACTCGTAGGAAACGGCCTCGCCCAGACACAAAAGCAAAAGCACACAAAGTGCCAAGAAAAAAACTATAAATTGTTAAATGCCAAGTGACCTGCAAATTTCGAGTTCAGAGTTGCCAAAGTTGCGAAATAGACAGGGTTTCGTGAACCCAACTTGAAAACTGCTTGTGAATCGCCAATTGTAAAATTATTTTTTGCGTTATGAGTTGCGAATTGTGCTATAAATTACAGACCTCAGATTAAAATTTGGAAATGGCGCATCACGAAGTCGCAAATTGAAAGTTTTATCAACATTTTCATGAACAGATTAAAAAATTAAAATCCACGAAAACAAAAAACAAGAAATATCGAAGATGTTTTTCTCTGCGCACTCGACCTCGGAACCCCGCCTGCCCGCGCCGCAAACGACTCATCGGCCCTCGGGCGCAGAGGCAGGCCGACAGCACGGCTTACCCACTTTCTTCACCACGCCGCCGTGACGCAACTTAACTCTTCGCTCGGCAGGCTCTTGTTCTCTCGTCGAAGCTTTGTGCGTTCAGGGATATACAGAGCAATATGGGATGGTTTTCGATTTTCGAAGATGGTCACTGAGATGGTCTCATAGCGGAGGGTCCGGCTGGGCTCGAGGCGACCAGCACGAGCCCCGACGACACTGTGACCACCACCACTGCTCGCGCAACCGCCGCCGACTCTCGTCTATAGTACAGATCGATAAATATCGCGCGCCCCATCGTTGCTGAGGGAGTAGCCTCTGTTCGGTGCCTCGCAGCCATCATGAGATCCTCTCACCTTGGTAAAAGTACGAGACTCGTCGCTTCTCGCTCATCGTAAGAGCCGAGAAAAGGGATAGGCCTGGGGGTAGCTACCCGCCCAGGCTTCCCCTTTCTCGGGCGAAATAAGTTATATTGCCCGCCGTTGAACGGGCAGCGTAGAGATCCTGTCGCGAGCCTCTGCAAGCACCGCCGGAAGCGGCGGCCGCTGGTAGGTAGTTGTTGGGCGTTGGGGGCACCTCTGGTATCGTTTTAGTGAAAGAATGGGGTTTGCAGTTAAATAGGCGTTGTAAATTCGAAGATTTTGAACGGTTTGTCAATCCTGCTGCCCTTTGTGCTGGTTGCGGCCGCGTGCTATGTGCTGCACGTGTTCCCCGCACAAGTTCACAGGTATGCTTCGATGCATAGGCTAGCCGTCATGGAACCATGCTGGCGATTATATTGAACGCGTGAAGGCGACAACCCGGTTGCAAAGCGACCCAGCGCGGTGCGCTTTGATCCTAGATTTCAAAACTAAACTGGGTTTGTACAGATTATTCATGCGTGTTATTGCACCAGGGAGGAAAGCGCTGAAACCACCCATGGCACGAGGAACGGGAAACTCCGTTTGTTCTCGTAGATTGCTGCCGCCAGCTGCCCCAACTGCCCAGCTCGAGAAGGGCACCGTACGCCCGCTGTTGATTTTCGCGTAGAGATCGATCGGCTGTAGGAGATCACCTCCCACAGCTACATTCAGCAAGGCTTCCTGGGTGAGTGCTACGTGCGAAGATCAACAGCAAATATCTGGTTGTCGAATGGAACTCGTACTCTTACATACAGCAGCAGAAGTTTTCCAGCAGCCTGCTCAAGGTGTGAGATGGAGATATGCATCCCCTCTCTCCATTCCACCAATGCAGCAACACCAGCCGGTAGATTGCCAAGGTACAGTAGGTGTTGTGCACCATGGATTGCTTTCAAGCTTGGCGTCTTCGGCCGAGAAACTCGTCTAGTGTCGTCGAGAGCTGAAGGACAGCAAGTGCTCAGACACTCCACAAGTATTCGAAAGAATAGTACGTATTTGCAAGGAGGGCAGAGGTTGCTGCTGTTGATGTCTGATACCTGTACCTATATACCTGGTACAGCATTGGTAGTGTGGTAGCGGTAGTCACGTACCTGATACCTGGTACTTATCATACCCCCGGTCAGCGGTAGCCTGTCATCGGGGAGTAAACGTTTTATTAGTCAGTGGGCTCGGTGACTGGGGTACAGCGTTGAGTGAGGCCGAACCGTTTACCGCTCCAAGTCTACGGTTGCTCTCCCCGTTCCACGGATCGCAACTCGAACAGCAAGAATAGGGCCAGATGTATCTATCTATCCCTGCCTGGCACGTACCTGTGGTACGCATCATACCTGGCGTAGCACCTTGTGTATGGTACTATCTGGGGTACGTGGCTGTACCTGCCATTCGTACGAGACTTGTAATACCTCGTACAGAACTAGTAGTGGTACTATTAATAGTATTGACAAGAGTGTACTCAGTACTAAGTACTGTTGTACTGGCCTTCCAATATCAATAGCACGGCAATGATGTTGAATATGCATGCTGAAACTAAAAAAAAAAACACCACAAATCATGCACCACACACACACAACACCACGGCTGCGCGTTGCTGACTTGCGAGCACTGGATGCGAAGATTGGGGTCATTCTTATCGGAGAGCCTTTTTCCCATAACTTCCATGATTCTTTCGCTCAATCAATGAACCTTCCAGATTTTCCTGATTTTTTTTCCAAATATTTGAAATTCAACATACCTGATTTTTTGCTTCGGGACAATTTCACGAATAGTGACAGAACGCCTGCGTATCTTGATATTATACATACAGTATCTCCAGTTGTTTCCGAAACTTGGGAAATTCTGGAAAAAAAAAGCTCTCAGATAAGAATGGGCCTTCATAACGCTTTTGTTTCGACGCTCAATTCGTGGCAAATGTGTCAGGAGCCAGCTCTTTCACCTCTTGTGACGAGACGGCAACTTTGCCTTGACTTGACATGCCTTGACTGACACCAAACTACCACAACTTCCGACCCATCTCCTGTTATATCTCGGGAATTTTTTCCCCCTGTCCCTTGGTTGTTGGATGTATTTTTTAAATACGTCAGCTGTGATACTGCGACGGTTGCATCGTTGAATTTTTGGGTGAGCTTTTTTCTGGGAGCGAGGCGTCCAGGCACACACGGCGCGCGGCTACAAAGGCGGTCCAGTTGGCTCCACGATTGCTCCAGTAGGTTCTACTGCGGCGGTGGGCTTTTTTCGTCCAGTAGGACCCACTATCATACTACTGCAGTAGGATCTGCTGCTGGCAGTAGGCTCTACTGCCTGCAGCGGACTCTACTGCTTGCAGTAGGTTCCACTGCCATTCTACTGGCTGCAGTGGGCGCTGCTGCTTGCAGTAGGTTCTACTGCAATTCCTACTGCAAGCGGTGGGCTCCGCTCGCAACAGCAGTAGGATTTTCCTGGCACGATAGTAGACCCTGCTCTACAGCAGCAGGCTCTGCTTCCGAAGACAGGCTCCACTACCGCCACAAGTCAACACACACATCAACAACAACTTCCCCACCCAAGAGCCTCCGGAGCCTGTACTGTCCTGATGCTGCCGATGTTACGGCGCGCACGCAACCGCTACCACTCCCCCTCGGTCGAAGACGGCACCACCCCCCCGCCCCCCCCGCTTCCACCGCCTCTGCCGCACCCGCTGCCGCCGCCGAACCGCGGTCCTCCCGCCCAGCAGCTTCCCGCCTCCACCCGCTCCGGAGGGGGGTATTGGGGGAGGGGGGGGAGGAGGAGGAGGCGGTGGCGCGGGGGGGAGGAGGGGTAGGCAGGGGCAGTGGTGGCTCGGAGCTACGGTCGGGGTTATTGCGGGTGTGGCGCTTGGCGCGGGGGTGGTGCTGGTGGGCCGACGGCGGAGGTCAAGGAGATCATCGTGCCCTATGATGGGCGCTGTCCGGTGAGATTTTGTTTCTTCACGAGGGGGGCAGCAGGTGGCGGCAGTAGGCGGCGGTAGGGTGAAGTAGAGGCAGTACGGGGCGGTAGAACACCGCGAAAGGCATTCTAGGGAAGGAGGGATGCGCCCCAGTCAAGGAGGATAGAATGGTCCCGGCTAGGTTACCTTTCCGCTCTTTGGTAATGCCCCCCTACTGGGTATCCCCGTCGGGTCGGGGGCCAACCACCCCGCGCGCTCCCTTGTCACACTGAGTTCCCTTATCAATCAACCCCCAATGTATTATATGGTAAGGATGCGAGTGGTTTTCCGCATCACTCCCCCCGTGCCCCCCACCCCCTGCCCCCCGCTCTGGTGTCGAACCCCCCCCCCCCCCCTTGGGTTTCCGGCTCGTGTCACAGCCTAATCACCACCCATCCCCCCCCACCTTATTGTATTACTATGGTCACGACCCGATTGAGTTTCTGCGTCATTTCCTCTCGTGTTCTAGTGTCAGAGTATTCGCCGCTGGGTGTCCGCGTCGTATATATCGAAGCCAATCACCAATCCCCCCCTCCCCATCCCATATCCCTTAAACCCGTGTCATTGTGCCGCTGACTGGGTTCCCCCCTCGCATCAGAGGTAGTCAAGCCCCGCACCCTGCCCCCTGTCGTTTTAGTATGATGGCCATCCATGTGAGCTTGCCTCTGCATCACTCCCTCCGCCCACCCCCATCCCCTACCCGCTGTTATCATGCCATGGTGTTGCCCAACGGGTGATGGCGTCGTATCAATGCCAATTGCCTCCCCCCCCCCCGCCCATCCACTATCCACTCCCCTATCCCTTTATTACATCCCCTATTACCTTGGCCCATCCCTTATCCCCATTGTATCATCGCCTGCCTCCTTGTCCCATCCCCCTATCCCCTATCCGCCATTCCCTACCCCCTTGTCCATCTTTCCCTGTGCCGCATCCCCCATCGCCTACCCCCCAATCCAATCCCCTCTCCCCTTGTCCAACCTCCTATCCCCTTGTGCCATCCCCTATCCCCCCCTGTCCCATCTCCTACCCCTCTGTCCCATCCCCTATATCCCCTTGCGCCGCCAATTACTCCCTTGTTCCATTCCCTGCCCCCTTGTGCCATCCCCTATCCCCTTGTCCCACCCCTTACCCATTGTCTGGTCCCCTATCCCCTTGCCCCATCCCCTACCCTACCCCTTCGTATCATCCCCGCTCCCCTTGTCCAATCGCCTATCCCCTTGTCATTATGCAACGACGGCGTTTCCTCTGAGACCATCAGGTGTATAACGCGGTCACGGGAGAGACAACTGTTCCCGGTGACAAGATGCCCAAGCGCCACAAGGTGCGGAGTATGTTCGGTTCGGCGAAAGGGAAGGGAGTGGGAGAAGGGGAGAGGGAGGGATGGGAGGAAAGGGGAGAAAGTGTTGGCGGGATTGAAGAGGGGGAGGGGAGAGCGAGAGAGAAGATGAATAACGGGTAGAGGGAGGGAGGGAGGAAGGGAAGAGATTGAGAAAAGGAGAGAGGGAGGGACGGGGGGGGGGGGGGGGAGAGGAAGGAGCGGTGGAGAGACGGAGATGGTACAGGAGGAGAGGGAGGGAAGGGGAGAAAGGGAGGGGACAAAGGGTAAAGGGGGGATGGGGGAGAGGGAAGAGGGGGGGGGGGGGGGGGGCGGAAGGGGGGGGGGGGGCGGAAGGGGATAGGGGAGGAAGGGAGGTATGGGGGAGCTATATGCTCAAGATGGGACTCTTCTTTGCGTACGTAGTCGCGTGTCGTTCCCAAACGGTTCACCTCGGACGGCTTGTCGGAAAGGAGAGGGGAGAGGGGTGGCGCGGTGGTGGGGGGCAGAAGTTGTCTCTTGAGTTTCATTCTGCATTTTCGTTAAATTTTTTGCTTACCCTCAGCCCCTCCACCCCTCTACCCCCCCCGGTAGCCCCTCTAACTCCCCACCCCCCCCCACCCACCCACCCTCCCTCACCCGCCCCCAAGCCCCAAAACATAAGATAGACGTAAGATAGACCAAAAATATTTTGATCAATTTCAGGAAAAGAGCGTAATGAGCGTTCAAATATTGGAGGTGCCCTCTATCTGGAGTAGGGGTGGTGTTCCGTCTCGAAAGAGGAACGTGTTCAGTGGCCAATGCCCTAGGCGCGCATCAGATGGGTACGCCAAATAGCCGAAGTGTGTGTTGTCGTGTCGTTAAATCGTCCTTTCTGCCCAGCTTTCGTCGGTGCACCCCAGTGTCCGTCCTGGTGCCTTGTCCTCGAAAGATGCTGATTACTCTCTGCGTTGAGACAGAGAAACTACCGAAAACAAAAATAATCGCAAATTCCTGGGTCAAGCAGCAAGTGAAATGCCAGCGTACCGGCTAGTACGAGATTACACCGCCACAAGCAAGACCAGAAAACAAGAACAAAAATACAATGAAACGAAAACGTAAGTCTGATATGAAACAGAACCACAACGAAATGGCGCAAGGAGGATCAGAAAGGCTGACGGAAGGAAAAGCATACGCACTCGAAGAAGGACAGATGGCTTCCTGCACGGACGAAGCAACACGAAGGAGAGGAAGATACTGGCGTCGTCGGCATAAGGACGGCGGGGAGGGGAAGGGAAACGAAGGGAGAACAAGGCTGAAAGCGAGAAGGAAGAGAGAAGGGAGAAAAGAGAAAAATCGTTCTCCAGTGCAAGCAACAAATGAGCACGCCCCCCCCCCCCCCCCCCCCCCCCCTGCTCACCCTCTACCGCCTACCTCCAGGTGGATGTGAGTCCGAAGAAGAGTGCATATCCCATTCAGTCGAGCTACTGGAAGGAGCGAGTGGTGAAGGCCAAGACCTCGCGAAGCAAGACATCGAAGGGAGCATCGCCTGACGAGGTGAGTGGCTTATGTAGCTAATCGCACGCTCACCACATACAGCAGTGTAGAAATCGCAACTATTGTACATGCTTCGTACCAAGGTATGTAAATACTAATGCTAGCCAGGAATGTTCAAGGAATTTTCCAGGGCTGTTCACGGGTCAAGTCAGTCACCCCTTGCGGATCGGGTCGGGTCGGGCCGGGTCAGGGTGACCTTACCCGACCCGCTAGAGTTTGAAAACCTCCTGATCCGACCCGACCCGACCCGACCCTTGAGACTGTGAAGACCCCCTGAACCCGACCCGCGTGTCGGGTCATGACCCATGTAGAGCCTGGCTTATATATAGCAATTCTGCTCTTTTTGGCCGAACGTGTTGGGGCGGGGTTTCTGTTATATTTTTCACGCTTTTTTTTTTTTTTTTCGCCGAGTTATTGCGCCTTCTATGCTCCTAAACAATGTCAGAAAAACGCCGCTGTAACTCCAAACAGAACCCAAATATGCAACATGCGTCGAAGGGCCCATCGTCGCCTGACTTGGTGGGCATCTGTTAGTTCTAAGCATCGATTTTGCATATCGCGGCTATTAATAATATTACGGGGGGCCATAGTAAATAGGACGAAATATTGTCAGTATAAATAGGTAAATATGCAGTTTTTTTTGTGCGTACCGTAGGTCCTATTTACTATGGTCCCCCGTAATAGCATAAGTGGGCGTTTATTTCGGCGATAGAGTAGCATTATTCGACCTTTTTTTGTTTTTAGCAACAAGCACAACTGAGCGAATGTTAAGAAATCATGGAAGCATGCTTAAAAAAAGGCCCGATGTTTAGGAAGGAAAATATCAGAATTGGTATAAAACCTACCAGGTTATAGTATTATATTGTGTGTGTAGCCCTCGTACGCTATCTCTACCTATGTACCTGGTACTGCAGACGGCCCCACTTGAGACACTTGGGGGACTGCAATCCCATTTTTTTTGTTTTGGAGGAGGCGTGGGATAGCGGGGCGGGGGGACTGGTATCCGAAAGGACGTGACTGCTATCATCCATCTCCGTCTCGCGAGATGTGTATGCGGCCACGGCGGGGCGAGGGCGTGCCGCACCGATGCCAGCAGTATGTCCCTCGCCGTCTCCCTCCCTCCTCCCGCCCCTCTTTTTCGCCTAAGGAGTGAGTGACCGATGGTCAAAAGACTAAGACAAGCAACAAATGAATAAGCCCCCCCCCCCCCCCCCCCCCCCCCCCCCCCCCCCCCCCCCCCTCCGCCCAAGGGGGATGATCGTATCACGTACCAGTCCATACGGTGAGCCTATTACGAGGTGGTTACATAGTACCCCCACGGCTGTCTCTGGAAGTGGCCGCACCGGAAAATAAATTAGCTCGTTGAAGCTGCCATCCATATGCAAGCCCGCCTCAGAAGCGGTTCTTAGTAGGATGCAGCTCACCCTGCATGCGACTCACCGAACACCTCACGGCGCCTCGCGCTCGGTGCAAGCAATGCCTGCCTGGTCGGTGAAAACCCGACGTGCTTCGTCGAGGCATTGTAGGGATGCGAAGGTCTATGGTCATACGACTACGACCATGCGTGAGATCGAGTACACCCTCCCCCCCCCCCCCCCCCCCGCGGGGGTCCATAGTTAACGGGACCAAATTTTGTTAGTAAAAATAGGTAAGTATATAGGTTTTTATGTATACCATAGGTCCTATTAACTATGGACCCCCGTAATAGCACACACACCCCTCCCTCCCCTCCCCCCTCCCCTCCGAACAACTTCGAAACCACATTTTTCTCGTAGAAACAAATTTGTTTTTCTTTTAATAACCACGTTTTTTCTCAACAACACGTTTTTTGTTTTTCTCTTAAAACCACAATTTTCATTGCAAAAAAAAAACAGTACAGTACGATTTTTCTATAAAAACGCACGTTTATCTCTTCAAACAAGCTTATTTTTCTCGAATAAAGAAAACGCCTTATTATTTCTCTGATATACCCAAAAAAACGAACAAACACCCCCACGCAGATCGGCCGCGCGTCTCTCTCCCAGGCGCCTCGCAACCGGCGCGTCACCGCCGAAGAGGGCCTGGCCAGAAAGTGGTGGAACCGGTGCCGTTCTGACTCTACTGGAGTTCGACCCCTCGGAGGCCTTTTCCTACTTTTCCGGACTGGGAGTTGGGGGGGGCGGTGGGAGCGAGAATGCAGGGGCGGCGGCAGCAGCAGCAGCAGCGGTATCCGTGTGGGAGGAGGTGGTGATCTGCGAGGAGGATGCTGGTGAACTGGACCGTTTTTTTTAGGAGATTAGACGGCGTTTTCGGAGAGGGGGGGGGGACCGGATGGGGTTGGGGTTGGGCGGGGAGAGGGGGGGAGCGAGGCCTGGAGAGAGGCGCGCGGGAGAGGAAGGGTGAAGCTGGTACGTAAAAGGAGGTAGGAAGGGAGGGAGGGGGGAAGGGGGGGGAGGGAGAGAGGGAGGGGTGGAGGGGGGGGGGGGAAGGGAAGGGAAGGGGGGAGGGGAGATCGGGCGGGAAGGGGGGGGGGGGTGGGGTACTCGATAGGAAAGATGTACTCGATATCATGCATGTCCGCAGTCATATGACCATAATCCCTCGTATCCCTACATTACCGGGACGGAGCATGTCGGGTTTTTACCGACCATGCAGACATTGCTTGGACCAAGCGCGAAGCGCCGTGAGCGGGGGAGGAGGGGAGAACGGAGGGTTGAATGGGGGGAGGGAGGGGCAGAGAGAAGGAGGGATGGAGGGGAGAAGGGAGGATGGAATGGGTGTTAGGGAGGGGCGGAGAGAGGGAGGGAGGGAGGGAGGAGGGGGAGGGGACGTCGTACTCATTTGTCGCTTGCTGTAGTCATTTTACCATTGACCACGCATCCCTTTCGAGACGGAGCAAGGGAGGGAGGGGGAAGGGGTGTACTCGATAGGAGAGATGTACTCGATCTCATGCATGGCCGTAGTCGTATGACCATAGACCCTCGCATCCCTACAGTGCCGGGACGGAGCATGTCGGGTTTTCACCGACCAGGCAGACATTGCTTGCACCAAGCGCGAAGCGCCGTGAGGTGTCCGGCGAGTCGCATGAAGGGTGAGCTGCATCCTACTAAGAACCGCTTGTGAGGCGGACTTGCATATGTGTGACAGCTTCAATGAGTTAGTTTAAATTTCCGGTGTGGCCACTTCCAGAGACAGCAATGGGAGTACTATGTAACTGCCTCTTGGGTGCCTTACCTTGAACACTACGTGATACGATCAATTCCTTTGTGCAGAGTAAATGTTCTTTACCTCGCACAAATGATCTAACTCGACGACCAGCTGTGGGCGACCGCCAAAAAAAAAAAAAACTGCACCCTGGATGTTTAGCTCACGTAGTGAGCGGCATGTTTCACAGTGTCCTTGCCAACCGACGCCAACCCAACCCATACATAATATATATGGGGGAAGGGGGGAGGGGGGATGGAGAGCGGGGACGGGGGGCGAGCAGGGATCTATCACCGGTATTGCAGTAGAGTAGCTCGCCACTGCCCTAGCGTAGTCACAGACACAACTAATCAGGCAACGATGAATCAAGAGCACCCATGTGTTGTCTTCGCCGTTATTTTCTCTGTCCCTCCTCTTAGTCGCAACTCAGACCTGGGGATACACAGCAGGCTCTCCTCCCCCCCCCCCCCCCTCCCCACGGCGCACGGTTAGTGCCTTGCATTTTTTTCCATCGCGAGAAGACTTGGGCTCCTTTCCCCCCTCGTCTACTCGCGTCGAAGCGCGAACTTCGTTCATGGACACGGCAGTGTAATCATGTGTGTATGAAATCTGTCAACTCTATTCGTGGAAACGTGAGGCATGTGTTACGTTGTATGGACTCTGTGTGCCATGTTGCGTGTGTTCTTGGGCAGGCGGCCTGCTCTGGAAGGGGCGGGGGCAGCGGCAGCGGCAGCGGCGATGGCGATGGCAATGGTGGTGGTGGTGGTGGCGCGACGGAAGACGGGAAGAGGAGGACGACGGCTGCTCGTAGCGAGCTATCGGTAGCGTGCGCCGCCGCGGACATGTCCTCCTCGGAGTGGCTCTGGGTGCCTACTGTGGCAACAGCAGCACCACCATCGTCAACAGCAGCTGCTGGCCGAGCGAAGGATGTCGGCGCTACCAGCCTTCTGGCGGAGCTGAACAGGTGCGTTGTATAGTCGCAGGGTTAGCATTGGGTGGAGAAGGGGGAGGGTTGTACTCGGTATCATGCATGGCCGTAGTCGTGTGACCATGGACCCTCGCATCCCTGCAGTGCCGGGAGGGAGGGCGTGGGGTTTTGACCGACCAGGGAGACGCTGCTTGCACCAAGCGCGAAGCACCTTGAGGTGTTTGGCGAGAGTCGCATGAAGGGTGAGCTGCATCCTGCTTAGAACCGCTTGTGAGGCGGACTTGCATATGGATGACAGCTTCAATGAGTTGGTTTCTTTTCTGGTGTGGCCACTTCCACAGACAGCAATGGGGGTACTATGTAACTGCCTCGTGGGTGCAATACCATAAACACTACCTGATGCGATCATTCCCCTTGTGCGGAGTAAAGGTCCTCCACCCCGCACAAAGGATCTGACTCGACCACCAGCTGTGAACGACCGCCGAAAAGAAAAGAACAGAAAACGGTGGCCTGGTTGTCTAGCTCACGTAGTGAGCGGCATGTTTCTCATCGTCATTGCTAACCGACGCCAACCCAACCTATATATATATATGTAGGGAGGGGGGGGGGGTATCGAAAGACACCCGTGCGACTGGCCCTGTGCCGAAGCCGAGCAAGCGGGTTTAATAGGCGTGAGGAGGGGGGGGGGGGGGGGGGGGGGGGGGGGGGGGGGGGGGAGTGTACTCGATAGGAGAGATGTACTCGATCTCATGCATGGCCGTAGTCGTATGACCATAGGGGGGGGGGGGGGGGGGGGG